>CM076579.1:561318276-561598152 GCA_034641835.2 Pinus albicaulis | reverse complement strand
TGTTGGAGATATTTCATTACAACATCAAAAGAGAAAAAATGGAGAACTTAGATCAAGACACCTTAAAAGCTCTCTTGTTGAAAACAATTAGGGATGAATGGTTGGATATCCTTAACATGATGGGAAAAGGGGATATATCTCATCTCACATTACCTGAAATAGCTGAGTTATGTATCAACCTTTCAAGAGGGAAATCTAAAACTATAAAAGGCCCAAGAGACCCTGCTCTTGCAAGGGTAAGTAAGTCTGCTTCTGGGACAGTAAGTAGGGCAGAAATAGGGCATATTCTTGATGAATTCAAATCTGATATCTTAGGGAGTCTTAGTGAACAAATAGACACGCTTAAGTTACAAAACAAGAAAAAAGTTGAATCTGATGCTTTAGCAATCTTTTGTCCCGGATGTAGAAAGAAGCATGCCTTAAGAGAGTGTCCTTTGGATGCAAAAGTTGTAGAGACCTGTGTCATTCGTTCAAAAAAACATGATACCAAGACTTGTCCTTCACTTCCTGGTCTTAAAGCTGTCTTTCAAGAGGAAATTCCTACAAGTTCCACAGAATCTCTCAATTTTGTCTCTAGAAGGCCTTGGCAAGGACCTCAAACACAAGGATTTCATGATCAAATGTATAATCAACCTCCACCAAATTGGAATTCTTGGCAGCAACCTTGGCCCCAATTTCAAAATCAATCTCAAGCTTGGGCACAAGGGGTACAAAATCCCTATGGAAGATACTCTCGGTACTATCAGTATCCACCATCCTATCCACCATATCCACATTTTCCTCAACAACAAAATCCTCAAAATCCACAACATCAAAATCAACCACTTCCATTACCATTTCCTCAGAAGTCAAATCAGTTGCCTGCTCAACCCATACCAAACCCCAACAATAGAAATCCTCAGAATACATATATGATAGAAGGCCAACAGTTTCCAACTTATTTAATTACTCCTCTAGACCTTAGTGATGTTCAACTTAGGTCTGGAAGAATACTTGAAAAGAGGAAACCTTCTGTGATTATATAAGAACAAGACAACTCTGAGGAAGATTCTCTACGAGAAAATAAAATTCTTGAAGAAGACACATCTTTTCAGGACCCAAACATTGAAAAATCAAAACAAAAAGAACCAATAATTTCAACTCCTGTATTAGAGCAGCCATCAACATCCACTCCTACACCTCCCTTTCCAGAAAGATTACAAATTGATAGAGGTGTATAAAAACAAATTATGGTGCCTAATTATGATTTCCTAGATGAGCTAAGAAATGTCTGTATTAAGATTCCATTATTACAAGCTATCAAGGAAATTCCAATTTTAGCAAAGATAATAAAGGAGTTGAGCATGAAGAAAACAAGAAAAAGAATAAGAGAGACAAAGAAAATTCAAATGGCAGGAAAAATAGCAGATATCATGATGGGTAAGATTGCTATTCCAAAGTATCTAGACCCAGGAAATCCAGTTGTTAAAATTCACATCAATGGAATTGAGATCCAAAATACACTCATTGATTTAGGAGCAACAATCAATATCATGAGTAGACAAATCATGGATAAACTGAAACTTCCTAATCTTCTTTTTACACCCACATTATTACAATTAGCAGATAGATCTATGATCAAACCTGATGGGGTAATAGAATACATTCCAGTGTCCCTAGATTCTTGGGAGTATACTGTGGATTTCATGATCCTAACTCCTAAGAATAATCTAGGAGGGCATCCTATTATATTAGGAAGACCTTGGTTAGCTACGGCTGATGCTTTCATTAGTTGTAGATCCGGTGATATGTACATCTCTGATGGTAGTTCAACTAAGAAATTCACTTTGTATCCTCCAGCAAGGACAATTACAGATTTAGATGATACTCAATGGATAGAGGATGAAGAAGACTTGCAACCTCTCTTCACAATTTCAGAAATTAGTGAAGATAGTCAAATTATGAATACTTTAGAAAACTTTGAATCCTCTTCGGAACATAAACATGAACAATTTCAAGAAGAATCCAACATTGAGTTTTTGTCATCAAGGCAGATGTCTCTCTATTCCATGGATAAATTTGGTAGCTCTACAATTGAGATATTTCCAGGCAAAACTTTAAACATAAACAAGAACCTAGAAAAATCTCAACAAGAAGAGCTAGTCAAAATTTTACAGAGACATTCTTCTGCATATGCATGGGAGTACAATGATATGAAAGGGATAAGCCCCAAGACTTGCACTCATCACATCTACATAGAGGAAAATTGTAAACCAATCAGACAACCTCAGAGAAGGATGAATCCAAATCTTAGGGAGATTGTTAAAGAAGAATTGTAGAAATTATTGAATGTCAACTTTATCTATCCTATTTCAGATAGTCAGTGGGTTTCTCCTTTGGTAATTGTGCCAAAGAAAAATGGTAAATGGAGGGTATGTATTGACTACCGAGAATTAAACAAAGCTACTCTTAAAGACCATTTTTCCTTACCTTTCATAGATCAAGTGTTAGATACATTAGCTGGCAAAAAGTACTTCTCATTTCTAGATGGGTTTAGTGGTTATAATCAAATTCAAGTAGCACTTGAGGACCAAGAAAAAACCACATTTACCTGTCCTTGGGGTACCTATGCTTACCGAGTATTGCCATTTGGATTATGCAATGCACCTGCAACATTTCAAAGGGCAGTACTATGAATTTTTTCAGATCTAATACATGATTGTGTAGAGGTATATATGGATGATTTCACAGTTTATGGAAACACATTTGAAGAAACCTTAGAAAACTTGGAAATTTTTTTAAAGAGATGTAAAGAAGCAAATCTTTCACTAAGTCATGAGAAGTGTTTTATGATGTTTTCTGAAGGAATTGTTTTAGGACATCACATTTCAGGGGATGGGATTAGAGTTGATGAGTCAAAAGTTGAAGTCATATCTAACTTATCTATTCCAAGTTGTCAAAAAGATGTTAGGAGTTTTCTTGGATTTACAGGGTATTATCGAAGATTTATAGAAAACTTCACCAAGATAGCATCTCCACTCTTCAAATTACTTACCAAAGACTGTGATTTCAAATGGAATTCTGATTGCCAGTTAGCCTTTGAGACCCTGAAAACAAAAATTTCTGAAGCAACTATTTTAAGGGGACCTAACTGGAAGTTACCTTTTCATATTTCAACAGATGCCTCAGATACAGCTCTAGGAGCAGTATTGGGACAAAAAGACCTGATTCCTTATGCCATCTACTATACCAGTAAAAATTTGACTCCTTCAGAGTTAAACTATACTATAACTGAAAAAGAGTTTTTAGCTGTTGTTCATGCCATAAACAAATTCAGACACTATATAACAGGCTATGAAACTTTTGTTCACACAGATCATTCTGCAATTAGATACTTAATGAACAAATCAATTACTAATGGCAGAGTCATAAGATGGTTATTGCTTTTACAAAAATTCAACATTACCATTCTAGATAGGCCTGGAAAACAAAACACAGTAGCTGATTTCCTATCTAGACTCCAAAACATCAAAGATGACACTCCAGTTGAAGATCAATTTCCTGATGAATATCTTTTTGCAATTTCTACCCAAACTCCTTGGTTTGCTGATATTGCTAATTATTTAGTTTCAGGAAAATTTCCTTCAATAATGAATGCAAGAGATAAAAGAAAAATCATTCATGACAGTGAAAAATATTCATGGGTTGCTAATGAGTTGTACAAGACAGGTCCAGATTTTATCATTAGGAGATGTGTTCGAGAAGATGAGATGCCTGAGATTCTCAAGGCATGTCATGATGAACCTTGTGGCGGACACTTTGCTGATAAAAGGACAGCTTATAAGGTCCTTCATTTAGGATACTATTGGCCATCCCTTTTTAAAGATGCTAAAGAGTATGTCAAAAGGTGTGACATTTGCCAAAGGGTAGGGAAACCTTCTCCTTCAGGTGAGATGCCATTGCAGCCTCAGGTACATATTGAACCTTTTGAAAAATGGGCTTTGGATTTTGTAGGACCTATTAGTCCTCCATCAAGACAAAAGAGATATATATTAGTTTGCACTGATTATGTTACCAAATGGTAGAGGCCAAGCCATTACCTTTTGCTAATGAAGCATTTGTAGTTAATTTTCTTTTTGAGGATATTTTTACTCGTTTTGGTGTCCCAAGGGAAATTGTTACAGATCAAGGAGCTCAATTCACATCAAGGCTAGTGGAACAAATGATGGAGAGGTATAGAATCAGACATAGAAAATATACTCCCTATCATCCACAAGCAAATGGTCAAGTGGAATCTACTAATAAGGTTATTGAAGGGATCCTAACAAAGACTATCCATTTACATAGAAAAGATTGGGTAGATAGGCTTCCTGAAGCCTTGTGGGCCTATAGAACTACATGGAGAAGCACAACAGGCCATACTCCTTATGAACTTGTTTATGGAAAGCAAGTTTTGTTTCCCATAGAGTTCCAGATTCAAAATTTCAAAATGGCAGTTCAGCTAGGACTTGATCTATCAGAGGCACAAAAGCACAGATTGGAGCAGATTAATGAATTGGATGAGATCAGACAAGATGCAGTTCAGAAAACCAGTATAGTCCAACAGCAAAGGACTAGATGGCATGACAAGTACATCAAGGAGAAGAAGTTCAAAGAAGGTGATTGGGCTCTCTTGTTTGATTCAAAGTTCAAGGATTTTCAAGGTAAATTTCAAACACATTGGCTTGGGCCATATGAAATTGTGAGAATTTTTGACAATGGAGCAATAAAAATCAGGACAATAGATGAAGAAGATGTTACTTTTCTTGTGAATGGTCATAGATTGAAGCTGTATCACAAACCACTCTCAAGAGAATAATTTGTCAAGAAGTTCCAGGAAAACAGTGATGTGAAGTTAATGAAGAAGAATCTTTCTTCTTCGTCAACTTAATTGAATTTTCTGAAGTCAGATATATTGAAAAAAAAAAGTATAAACATGAAAACGAATCACTGATTGGCATGTTTATACAGAAAAGATAGAGTGAAAATCAGACTTTTTCTGACACTCTACCTTTTCCATTTTGTTTTTTTTCTGCAAGCAGCTATTACAAAATCATAAGTGCGGATCCATTTCACTTATGGTCCATTTCATTTCATCCATTCATATTCCATTTCATTCATTCATCCATACTCCATTTCACTTCATTCATTCATACTTCACTTCATTCCATATTTCATTCATTTCATTCCATACTTCATCCACCTCATTTCAATTCCATATTTTTAAAGTTTAATGTTTTCTGCAATTAAATAATACATATCATGAATTGCAGCCCACTTCTCATATTTCACTCCATTTCATAAGTTGTGATCCATTCCACTCCATTATTCATTTCATTCATACTCCATCCTACCATATTTCATTATTCATTTCATACAACCTTTCATAATTCCAGCTCCAAACCATATTTCAAGTTCTATACAGGTACATTCTACAATCAATCAGACATTTTGTAGCCAGTTGGACATTCTGCAGCCAGACATACATTCTGCAGCCAGAGAGCCTGAAAACACTATATAGTAATCATTTGATCTTCAACAAAATGATCCTGCATATCCAAGAACAAGAAAATTCAAAGAAGGTTATTAAGACTCAAAAATTAATGATTTTCAAGAGAGAACAAAGCATATGAAGATCACAAGAAAATCAAAGCAAAGGAAAAGGTATGAAACGATTATAATGACATATCATGAAAAATTTTAGCATAGTTTAGTTATATATTATTCAAAAAGTTGTTTTAATTAATTTTATTGATCATGCCTAACAAACCTCCCGCAAAAACTTTGGATAAAACTCCTTTTACTCCGCCATTTCAAAACCCATATCCGATCATCATTTCAAAATCTAAACGGTTAAAGTGCTGAAGTGATTGGATTAGTCACGTCACTAAGCATTTAATGATGATTTTTGAATTCGTTACAAAATATCTCCGCAATCTTTCCCTCTGTGATATCTTTCAACTCATATACATCATCCTCACCTCATTATATTCATTCCGCAACTACTCCATATCACTCTTTCCCGTAGCCAACTTTTAACCATTTCGGTCTGTGAGACAGAGGCATCTCTGTAACAACCATTGCCACCGTGAACAGAGGAAACATTTGTGGAGCAAAAACAACTTGACCGTGAAAAAAAAACTAGTGAATTGAAGATTGAAGAAGAGTTATGGGCCTCATCGTGAGAACTGAACCAGTTGGCACTAAATACTTGGAAGGCTACCCCCAAATCCGAGAAATCTTACAACAAGCAGGATGGTTGCAATTCCTTGAAAAATTCAGTGGCTTCCACAAAGAGGTTACTAAAACTTTTGCAAGATCTTTTAATGGGGCCGAGGTTGAAGTTGGAGATATTAAATTCACTGTCACAGAGGCTTTTATTGCAGAAGCAACAGGACTGCCTAGACAAGGAGAAAGGTGGTTTAAGAACAGAGAATTCCATAACGAAGCATGGAAGCAGATACTCAAGTCACCAGGTATGGATGTCACTATTTTTAAAAAGGGTATCCCTAGCTCTGCATTAAAGAACAAATGGAGGAACATGTTGCTTATCCTGCAAAAATTCATCACTTGTGAAGGTAGATATGGTACTTTCTATGTTTACCATATTAGGTTGATAATGCATTTCTTAGAAGAAGAACTTAATTTTCCCTATTTCTTGCTTCAAAGTTTAAAGAAAATGGCTTCAAGTGTTCAAAAGAGAATTCAATTTCTGGAGACAACCTTATACCACCATGGTTTAGTCAAGATTTTGATTGAACATCATTTGAGAAAAATAGGGGATAATTGGGAAGAGTTCTTGGTGAGAAATCACTTTGAGGAACCAAAGGAACCTTCACCTGAACATAAACCTACACAAAGAAGCAGAAGATGGAAATCCTCCAAAACTGAAACTGGTAAAACAACACAAGAAAGCAGTGAAGAAATGATTTCTGAAAAATTAGTTCAGATTAAGAAGCAGCTTAAGAAAGAAAGGATCATAAGAAAATTTGCCAGAGAAAAAGGAGAAGGGCCATCTCAACCGAGGAGGAGCCACAGACTGAGGGGGATACTAAAGAAAACAAAAGTTAAACAAACTGGAGTCATAAACATAGAAGACAAAGAAACACCTACTGAGGAGGATTTTGATGAAGAAGTTCCAGAAATTGACCCAGCACAGCAAGAAATTTACAACTATGTTGAAACATTGGAGAGAAAAGCTTCAGAAAGTAGAGACAGAACCCCTAGTCCAGCAGAGTCTAAAATAGATATGCTAAGAAGGGATAAGTACGAGCTAGAAGTACTTAATAGGCATATCAGGACTGAAAATGATATTTTGAGGGAGCAAGTTAAACTAAAAACCAATATGAATTCAACCCTGTCTCTACAAATGGACAAAGTGGAAAAGGCCAATGAAAAATTGAAAAAGAGAAACAAAAAGTTAATCAGGGAACTTACCAATTTAAGGTTCAAGTTAGTCATCAGGAAGCCCAGAAGGCCTTTAACTGCCAGGCAAAGCAGAAGAAGAGGGTTGGATGTTCTTGCAGAGGTCTCAGAGTTCATGGAATAGTTGCATGAGGACATGCAAGAATCTAGCAGTGGGGGTATGTTGAGATCCAAGAATGTTCTTTCTTCCACCACATTCCACTCCATTTCTTTTGTCCATTGTTAATCTCAGGCTCAAATGATCAATAGAATTAGTTAAAATTTCTTTGAGAATGAATATCATGACTAACTTGCTATGTTTTTATGATTTTGTCATTGTAGTACTTTTTGAGCTAAATCTAGTTACAGAATGCAAACATTCTGTAGCTAGTTGCCAATTCTGCAGTCGGCTTCATGTCTACACAGGTTCCAGGTGTCATCTCAGAGAAAATCACATATGGTCATATTCCACATCATCTCCTTATCATTTTTTTCTCTCCACGAAGTTTGAACGGAATCCTGTAGGCGGTTATGCACGTGGGAACTCAAATTAGGAGGTAGACTCCTAACAGGATAAGGACAGTCCAGATGTCCTTAATCATATTACGAGAGCACCTTCAGAGTTCTAGTTCGATTCTAATTAGGAAAGACAATTATTCCTATGTTATCTCAGATACGGTTATGTAATTTTGTTATAAATATACTCGGGAAACCGAGGGACAAGGTTAGATTTTATGGTTGATTGCTAGATTTCAAAAGTCCGAAAACACTCTGTTTTGAAGTAATTTCTCTTTAATGAAAGAAGCATCATTTCCTTGAAAGCGTTGAATCAATCTTGAAGTAGATTTCGTGCTACTCTGGTGGTAGAGGGCCCCTGCCTCCTGAGCAGCCTTGTTTATACGGTTTAGATAAGTATTTTAGTCTCATTTTCATTTCTAGCTTAGGCAAGTTTTTGAAGTTTATGTTCATACTTGTTTACATTAATTATCACAGCTAGACTTACTCTAATAAACTCTTCCAAAATATCATTACGATGAATAAGGCATAGCTGTGGTATTGTAGGTTTTAGTTGCATTTCCTTTCGTTAATTATCACAGTTAGACTTACTCTAATAAACTCTTCCAAAATATCATTACGATGAATAAGGCATATTTGTGGTATTGTAGGTTTTAGTTGCTTGTTTACACTAAGTGTCACAACCGGTCTTACTCTTACAAACTCTTCCAAAATATCATGAACAACGAATAAGAAACAGCTGTGGTGTCTTAGATTCTAGTTGTATTTGCTTTCAGTCTTATGTTTATTGTTCAATTGCATTGAATAATATAGCCATACTTGTTTTACAAACTCTTCCAAAATATCATTCATATTGAACGAGATGGGCTGTAGAATTCCATAGACTAGTTGCATGTTAATTTAGTTACAGCACTCCGGAGGTAGAATGCATTTAGTTCAGCTCTGTCACTACATTTCAAGTTTGATAATGGCATTTTAATTTAACATTGTTCATTGTACTTCAAGTAGACTAGTAGCACTCTAGTTTAGTCTTAGCTCACTGTATTAGCACTCCAGTTTAGTTGTTATCCATTGCATTTTTAAATTGTATTAGTTGTTAAATTTAAATACCACGGTATTCATTATTTACAAAACTTCTTTTGTTCCAACCTCATATTAATATATAATCATTTGGACAGAAGTTAGTATCAGTCTAAGACCTGGAGTATTTTGCAACCTTTTTACCATTTCAAAAACAAGCCTTTTCTCAAAGACTATTCTAAAAAGGAAATCTATAACTTCTGAGTGAGGCCTAGTGGTGTTAAATTGAGTTGCAGAACAAAATTAGAAGCTAGTTTATAGTAGAAATCTTATTATGCTACAAATGTTATTTTCCAGATATATTCCAATAAACCTTTAATCATGGATGAGATGTTGTAACATTGTAAGTTGATTGTTTGATTGTTTAGTTAGGAGAACTTCATTTACACTTAACTTGTCCATTTCCCAAGCTCTTCCAACACATCTTTAATGAATGAATTGGATAAGTTTAAGCTCATGTTGTGATTTATTTCGTTGAATTCATTATCAAGCTTTGCATTTGTTGTTTGCTAGCCATAGTTTAAGCATTTAGTTCTTTCCCTTTTCAAACATAAAACAATAAAACCAAAAACATCATAAAACACTAAACACAACGTAGTGAGAAACAAATACCTAGGCACATATAGTGCACCACACTTCAGCAGTTTACCAACCCCGGTTGACAATTAATGAACTCAATTTAGGAACACTAGGTTGAGCACATATCACGATTACCATTAAGCTTGGTAGTGCTTGAGAAGAAAGTTACTTATGTTATACTAGACAGTGAGTGTTTTGTTTTAAATATTTTACTCAGTGTCCCACCGTGATCGCCATTATGTTGGGGTCCTATGTTTTGATAGTTTGGAAAATCAAAATACAAGGCAACATCAAACCAATCTTTAGAGTTACAGGATCTAGTCCTCCTGTTCTCATAGAGGGATCTCTCAAATTATTTGTTTTTTGCAAAGTTTTATCGTGTGTGCTTTGGGTATCACTTTTAGACTAGTTATTAAGTGCAAGTGTTTGTTTGTTTGTTTGTTTGGTTGAAAGACATAAGAAAACATGAAAGGTCTAGGAAAGATAGATAGAAAGGGGAAATGCTAGATTCATTGGGTAATGGAGTCAAGAAGAGGTTATTACAAACTAATTAATGGATGTGGGATATCAGAGGGAAAATCTAACTTGGCCACGGGATCCTTTGGTTTTTAGAATGAGATGGACATTAATGGTTTAGAAAGAGAGTTTGAATTCTCAACAAAGGGAATTTGAAAACATAACTTGAACAATAAAGAGGTATTTGATAGACAGGGCTAACCATAAATACTACAAACCACACTTTTAATAAAATGATGACTTCAAAACAACTTTTAAAATAAATATAAGATTCGGGAGCACATCCTATTTCCTCAAAGATTTTATTCAAATGACTTAGAAAACATAAAAGATTCACTGATAATTGCAGTCATAAAAGAGGGAACACCTAAAAACATCTATTATCACACCAATAAAGACCTTCAAAACAATTGTTTAAGCAAGGACAAAGGGCATGATCAAAACAGACCTCCTTGGCTAACTTAAGACAATGGTGCTTCAAAGGGAGACTTCAACAACAGCTTTCAAGTGATAGCAGACAAGCAGGGAAAACCATAAATCATGCTGAAACCAACTATTTGAGCTATTATAGAAATAAACAAGCATGAGGACTAAAGAGAGAGATTGAAGACTCTAAAATACCTTAGCAGAAGAAAACATAAAACAATGAAGGATGAACAGGTCTAAGGTGCTTCTAGGAGTCATTTCTTAGCCTAAAACTTTCATCCTACTGTAGTAAGCATTTATGGAACAAAATGAAAATAGGAGAAAACATTTAAACAATTCAGAATACTTCACCAACAGCCAAGCTCATGGATGCAATGATAGAGCCTTCTTAAAAACAAGCATGCAACATCATCATCAGGCTTCCAAGACTTCAATTTCTTCCTCAACTTCAGACAGACTATGTATTATTTCAGAGAGTTCCAGTATTACAACTAGTGAGCAATCAACCTATATCTCATCTTCTTCAGAAGTATTTATAGGAGAAATGAGGAGGTGGAAGAGTTTTAGGTTTAAAATGTAATAAATTCTACACTAAATGCAACTCCTAGCCTCAAAAATCGTGCAAGTTCTAAGGCAAGAGAGCATTGAATTATGATTTTATTGCATTTACTTTGTTTCTGTATTTCTAGGCAAAATGGGCAAAAATATTGACTTCGAGGCCTATTAATATTTTTCAATAACTTCACTGACAGTTTTATAATTTGTTCTTTCTTTGGTAATAACTGTTCAGGTGTCTTTATGCAAATATCTTCGAATTGGGCAATAAGTAGGTCTTCTTTTGATTTATTAAGGCTGCAGGTGGCTCTTTGGTAGTTGGGGGATTCAATTAGCCCCTTTGATGTGGCTGTGAGGTGTCCTTGGACTGATATTTTCCTCTGTCTTTCCTAAAACATCTTTAATTTCTCTTTGTTCTGTGTTTTAGGCCTAATTAGGCTTTGATCTTCATCTTCGGGTCTTCGTTCTTTAACACTGTCTTTATTCTCTAAACTATATGATTAAAAACCGTGATCTTTAGGTTTAGGCATTAATCCCTTTAACTTTGATCCTTCACTGATACCCTTCATTTGTTTGTTTACACAAGTGGTTGTCTTCTATTTGGAGGGTTTCTATGATTGAGGATCACGATCCAGATGTTTTAAATCCGGATTTCTTACCCTGCAGATCCTTTTTCTTTGATCTAAGCCACAGAATTTTCATTCTGGGCCGAAATGTCACTTGACTGTGACTGTATGAATACATAGAACAACCAGTTTTTCAAACCCTGCAAAATATCAAACACTTATTAAGAAATCCTGTGAAATTGTGGTTAAAGACTACTTCATAGGTTAGATGAAGGGAATGGAGCTATGCAGAATGGGTAAACGTAGTGGAAAAAGCGACAAAATACTGGCAAAAACAGTTAACTAGGTGAAAATGAAGTTTGAGCAGAGGGTTGAACAGGGGCCTTTGGATGGAAAAATCCAATGGTCAAGATCACTCGATGGGTTGATGGGGAGGCGTTGGATAGATGGTGGTTAGTTTAAGTCCAGACCGTTAGATCAGATTGATCAACGACCAAGATTAATTGGGTTTTTATAATGCAGAGGGGGCAGTATTATGACGGAAATGGATGAAAATATAATGAAAAAGGGGAAAAAAACCTTTGGCAGGGGCGAAAATGGTTTAATGAAATTTGGGGTTGCGGAACAATTTTGGGCCGTCAGATTAGATCAGCCAATAGAGATCAACGGCGGAGATTCGTTGAGGAAGTCCTTTAGAGGATGGGTGGAGGGAAATGGTCTAAATGGTGAGGTTAATCTGGGACCGTTAGATCTCAGAGATCAATGGTGGATATTTAAAGGTAGAAAATGTAATGCGATGGGGAAAGTGGTTTTGCAGAAAAACAGAATGGTTTTTACACGACGAAGAGGGGGATAGGTGGTATTTCCTTTTTGAATGCGATATGCATCTCTAGCCGACATGTGGATTTTTAAAACCACCCACATCGCATAACTTTTTCGAATTATCTTTCAGACTCAAAAATCACGTGATATCGTGTGCTGGCCATCATATCTGGGGTGTCAGATCGGACGATTGTGAGGAGAGCGAGATGAGACAAGTTGCGCGGGCAGAAGCAAGTGGGGCAGGGTCAAGGTGGTTTCGATCTGGACCATCGGATCACCAGAATGGACAGCCCAGATCAGTCGAGGAGGAAGGTAGGTCCCAAAGGAACTGGGCCTGCAGGGTCTAATCTAGATCGTCAGATCTTCAGAACGAACGGTCCAAATTCAATGATGGGGCGCCGAAAGGAAAATGAAATGGAGGTTCGGGCGAAGATCGAGTGATTATGGACCATTGATTTGCAGATATCAATGGTGGATATTCACCAAACAAATTTACACAACGGGGTTTTATGAAAATAACAAAGGGTGTCAAGTTTTAATCTAGGTCGTCGGATCTATGAAATGGACAGCCCAGATCCAATCGCGGGATCGCCAATCAGTGGAGGAAAGAGGAAGGGTGCAAAGAAAATTTGTGATGTGATTACACGAGGGCCGTTAGATCTTAGAGAGATATAGGGTCGAGATTTAATCTGTTTTTTTAATGTCGGAGGGTTGTGGCAAAGGGCGATCAATCTGGGCCGTCGGTTCTTGTGGTTTTCAATGGTCCAGATTGAATCGCAATGATCACAATCGGAGGAGGAGAGAGGAAAGGCGCAATGGTTTTTTGCGATGCGATTGAATAAGGACCATTTATCTTAGAACTAGATCAACAGCAGAGATTAAGTTATGGATGCCAAAGGCAGGTATGCGGGCTTTGGAACAAAGCAATGTGGACCATTAGATCTGGGTATAGTGGAATAGATCAACAGTCGGGAATCCATCGCAAGGTTGCAATCGGAGTTAGGAAATCAATTTCTGCAATGCGTCCAATAAACAACTCTGATGCGATGTGCCATCGATTTTTGATCGGTTTTAGATCAACAGCTGAAAATTCACCAAACATTGAACTGTCGGGTTAATACAAAACATAGGAAAGTCGGGTTTTTTAATAAAATACAAAGGAAAATTAAGTTTCAGGAAGGGTTTATATATACAAAGGACTTAATCACAATCGGAAAATTTTAAAAGAGAAAGGTAACAATATAAGAGGGGAAGCCCGATTGCGATTGTGCGATTAGGCCTGAGCCGTTGGATTTAGAATGGATCAACGGCTGGGATCACAGCGGAGGTTCATAGAATAAAGTTCCTCACATCGGAAGTTTTTGGAGGAACAAAGGGAAAAGCGTTAAATAGAAGGCTCTGATTGTTATTAGCGCCTGAGAGCATATTGCTTGGTTCTGGGTGTGGGTCATATGTGGGGAAGTGGTTAGGGGTTTAGCCGAAGGGGCTTAAGGCCTTAGTGGAAAAAAGGCTATTTTTTATGATTTTTGGAGGATTTTTGAAGGTTTTTAAGGGTTTCAATAAGGTCAAAAAGTAGTTTTAAACCTTATCAGAGGGAATTTATGAAGGGAAGGAAAGAAAATGAGGGAAAAGGAGGAATTTAATGAGGAAAAAGGGGATAAAAATGGAGGTTAATAATGAGTGAAAGGGGGGGTAAAATGAAGGGGGAAAATGGGTTTTTGGGCAATATTTTTCTTCAGGAAAACAACAGATTTTTTCAGGGTTAATGAGGGAAACATCAATGAAGTTTAATTTCAAACAAATAAAAAGTATCATAAGAGTTCAAAAGATGATATTTTTTCAAAGGAAACTATCTCTTGAAGGCTTGAAGACAAAGTCTAGCCACCTCTTGGTATAAAAAAATTTATAGGTGGCTAACACCTTCTAGGGCAAAAAACCCTAAACTAAACACAAATTCTACCGTTAGATCATCCACCTAATGAACGACCCAGATTGATTAGAAATTACTATACTTTTACAAGGCAATTTTACATTTGTTCTTAGCTTCAGGGGCGTTGCCCCCAAGACCCCCCGCCAGGGCGGGTGGGCTCCATAAAGTCATAGCCGCCCCTCCTAGACCCCCCAGGCAACATTTAATTATGGGCAGCGTTGCCACCCCATTAAGGTTCAGGGGTTAAACGCTGTGATACAAAATAAACAAGATAATCAGGCTCCACACCCAATAGGCCCACCTTCATGTCTTGTTGAGCATAAAAGCACTTTTGAAAAGCTCATTTCACTATGTCTTATGTCAGTGAATTTCAACCATGGAGTCAAGTCATTCAAGGTCCCATTATGTTATTAGGTTTCATTGTTCAAGGTCCAAAAATGCACCATTTCATCTCAGTAATGTCAAAAAAAGGTGTGAGAGTGACTCAATAAACATTTAATTATCATTTGCAAAATATTATCAACATGTAAATATGATACTTTTAAAGTTGTAATTATGGTTTCAAGTATGATTTTCATACTCAAATGTAATTTTATTCAAAAACAAAGTTTTAATTTATTTAATTTTTTATGTAATTTTATGCTTTCTATTTGTAATAAGTTACTCTCCAAAATATGCCAACTCTGACTTTGTATGCCAAACTGAATACCACCAAATCAAATTTAAAATCACCAAACTCTAGCAACTTTATCCTGCAAAGAAGAAAAGTCAAAGAAAAAAATATATTCAACATGTTTTCAAAAAGTGAAAAGAAACATAGGAAAAGTGGGTTTTTGATTTAAATCAAAATTCACTCAAGTATTAAAGACTCTTAGACATCAATTTGAAATTCATTTTCCTCCTATTCTATCGAGAAAACACTTTAGGAGAGCGATTTTTTAATTTTCTAGTCAAAATTGGAGAAAAACTGAAGGCATTGCGCAAATGATAGGGACATTAATGTCACCACCATTAGGTTAAAAAGGATGAAGACATGAACCCTATACATTTTCTAATTTTTTTGAGGAAAAATGGTCAGTCAAAAGGGCAAAAAACCACCAAAAAATCATGTTCCTGCCCATATTTTAGCCTAGGCACTGCGCACAGAGAAGTCTTAGGAGATTGTAGTTTTGAACGGTCAAATCAGCATAATTTTTAGAGATGGAGGCATATTAAGAAAGAGGACTTGAAAATATTTACAAAAAAACATTGTGGACCTGATTTGGACACTTGTAGGTCAGTCAAAAGTTTTCTTGAACATGGAGGGTTCACGGCCTTAAGGCGTTGCGCATATGGCAGGAAAATGGTGCATATGATAGTTTGCCAATATTTTTCGTTTTCAATGTAAATTTTGATTTTATATCAGAAAAACATCTTTATATTAATGTAATTCATCATGGTAAATGTAATTATGTCAATGATAAGTTATGTAGGGGTATATTCATTAGGTAAAGTTATCCTTTAGTCAAGATGAATCAGTTTGAGTGTAATGAGGAGTGAATCACTTGGACCACCCTATACTTTAGCTTCAAGTTCAGAAATTAGTGGATCTCTTCCTTAACTCATGGATTCGAGTTCGTTGGACCCATGAGGATGAGTGAAGCTTTTTTTATGTCTATTTAGCCCCTTACTTCACACTAAGCAAGGGTTGGAATCAGTTTGTATGTTTTATTATTGATCAAGGAACTATTGTACTCAATTTGGCCAACCAATAAACAAGAGTTGCAGCCATTTTTTAGGATACTTGTGTTATGATGTTTATCATTTTTTTTTCTTCAATTTCATATGTTAGAATGTTTTGTATTCATCTTTATTACATCTCTATGGTGTGATCTCTTTCAAGTTAGATAGGCAAAACACATGCTCATGCTCTGTTTTGGGAAATTGACCATAATTTGTCCATTTTCCTCTGTTTAGGAAGGATAAATCTCCCATGCTCTTCCTAGCTTCTCCTCGGTCTCAAAACCATATCATAAAAATCATCATTAAGTGAAAAACCTTATGCATACCATTCCCCATTGAATCCCTGCAACCATATCTTATTTTCCCTGACCTAGCTCCCTTGACATAATTTCTTCATCCAGTGAAACCCAACCAAATCAAATCAAAACAACCCATGCACTCAATATCTAGCCTGAAAACCCTAATTCATCCAGCGCTCCTGGCTGTGACCTTTTGGAGAGATACCTCTCCGACTTGGTAGGGCTATCTACCAAGTTAAAAGCTTGGTCTGTGATCACCTCTGTTGGGATTCCTTCTTCAGCCTTGGGAATTTGGCAGAGTGCTAACACATTTACCACATTATCGATGAGTAAATTTGATGCCAAATTTTTTCCTTTATTTTCAGCTTCTCTTGCTACAATAATATTGTTATTAAACTAATTGATCAGCATAATATTTCCTTTATTTATCCTTGGGGCCTATTTTCTGACTGTAAACTTCCTTTTTTCTAAATAATACAGGAGATACATTTCAAAGGGCCATGGAATATGCATTTCATTATATTAGCGATATTTTTTAGTCTTATTTGGATGATATTCTTGCTCATTGCAAAAGTTGTGCCGATCACGTAGCTCATCTTTGAGTTATCTTTCTTAGGTGTCATTTCTATAAGATTCATATGAATCTATACAAGTATGTTTTCTTTTTCAAGTAAAAATTTCTGCTTGGTTTCATCATCTCTAAACATGGGGTATGTGTTGATCCCATTAAGCTCTAGTGTAATATTCCAAATAAGGAAAAGCAAAAATATTGAACACAACAATGGAAAATAGCAGCAAATAACAATATATCGGGTATGACCAAATATAGATTCATGGTATTAAGTATAACAACAACAAATGTATACAATATCTTGGAGAACAAATCCCTCAAGCTAGGTAAGAGAAGCTTCTAATACCAAAAAGCAACAAAACATGAGATGTAGTTGCTACACAAAATTCCTGAAGCCAATATAGCGTAGTTTTGGTGAGTACGACTGTAGCTAAATAATATAAATATATAGATCTGATAGTAAAATGCTCATACAATTTTGAGAATGGAGATCTCCCACACACTTTTCCTAGACAACCTGGAAAGGGTTTCTAGAAATATACAAAATATGGAATGGTGATATAAATCCATAGGGCTGAAGAATCACTGCAAATGAAGCACATAGAAGGAGGAGGCTGAAATAATTAAGAATTGAGTGGAACTTATCCAATCGACTCTTCAAGTTCAGGTCTGATCCCCTCACTGAAAAGTAAACACCTTAAATGAGGCACTGAAACCACCCCTGCAACTGCCCTCAGAAATAACGCAATCCAAGACTGAAACTGCGATGTAGGGGATGGTAATGGCTTGGCTTGGTGCCAAATTATAAAGTAATTCCCAAGGACCTTCATTACTGATCTCCCAATGAAAATAATTTTTCCTCCATTGAAGACAAGCTCAGAAATGGCCCTATCAAACCCTCCACTATTGCACCCTGCAACACAGCACAACTCTAAACATAAACTGCACTATAGAAGAAAGTTATAGGTTGGCCTAATGCCAGAATGTGGAAATAATGCTCAATTTCCTCTCCTGAGTGGGCACTCGAAGTCCCCCGAGGATGAGGGTAGGATTCCTACTCGAGAACAACCTTGTGCTAAACAACATTGCAATCTCTGCTAAACAGCTGAAGAGAGCAACAAGTCATAACAGACCGTAAAAAAAAAATACTCAAACATGCTTTCGATGGCTGCCATCCCCTTCCTTATATGATTTGTGAGCCTTCTCACCTTGGGCCCACTCATTAAAGCCACTACTTCCATGTAAGGAATCTCCCTCCAAAATTGTGTTGTCTTTCATTGAATGTCCACTCCCTCCATACCAATGCCATTTATTTGGTCAAATTTGACCCATTCGAAATGCTTAATCCGCTATTCACACATAAGAGTGTTTTATCCAACTACTCTGATGACACCCATTCACATTAGGAGTTATTTTATTCCTACTAAGGAGATATATGGGTCTCCCTACCCTCTTATTCTTCTAACTAAGAAGCAAAAACAAAATTTAATATTCCAACTAGGTAAAAACTAATTGGGAATATTACAGTCCTCCCCTCCCAATAGTTGCTTGTCCTCAAGAAGCTGTAAAGGTGAGTGCTGCAACTCTTCTCCTCCATCCCTTGTGACACCTCCATGTGATAATCTCTCCTCATGAACCAAGTGTCCCCCAATCAATCCATCCATGAAATTCTCCTCCGAAGTGCTCATGGATGCACCTCCCAATTGATGATCAAGTTAACTAAATGGCTCATCCCATAAGGAAACAAGAGGTCTAATGTAGAAATCATGGGTTGCCCAATGCTATCCCTAGAGCATGAAGCATAAGAAATGTGGAGAATCTCACTCCCAATGGACACATCCAATCCACGTGTCATCCCTCCAATCATTCCCACAACAATGATAAGAACATCATCAACATATGGGATCAAAACCAAAGCCACACAAGCTGCCATATGAAATATCGGAGGAGGATCATAGTCCCACATGTGGAACCAGCACAGTACGTCTCTCTACTACCTCAAAATATGATATGATAAGTGTTTTCTCAACCACTTTCTTTCTGGCCCAATCATCTCACATGCTTGGAGAAGGTGTATGATGTGTGGTGCAAATTGAGCACACCCTGAATAAGATATCAACTCCCAAAAATCTCCTAGGGTGTGGCCATCATCATCACTGCTTTTGGACCCATGTAGACCATGAATTCTATAAGAAATATTGCACCCTTTTGGAGAAATGTATTGTACATGAATGGAAAAGGAATACATGCATTTAGTTAGTGAATCATTATGCACAAAAACATAGTCCTTACCATGTAATTTGATCAAGCTAGTGAAGTGGCTCATAGATGGGCCTCCTCTCATCCCCAATGAGAAAGGAAGTGGATGTGATAACGATACCAAGGATTTATGTCTCTCCTCAACTTCCAAACAATACATGTATCTCCTAATATGCTGATGTGTCTCTTCTTTGAAGCCTTCCCAAGTGAATCCCTCCATGATAGCATGATATGCTCTCATGAAATCAGTGTGGCTAGAGAGAAAATCCTCATATGCTGCATGTAGTAGCTTCTCCTCGAGCTTAGATGCTCTAGTCAAGAATATCCTACTCTGATAATAGATGACCCAATTGCTCACTTAATATCTCTCATATGATAACTGGCCATCAAGTATCCTTCATGAAAAGAGATCCTTATGGTATTCCACCAACAACTGGGATCTCCAATAAGGGTCTATACTCCATAATCACAGCACTGTTGATCTACCATGTAAATCACCTATCATGTGGTTTCCCTCTTCTTTGACATATCCCATGCCAAAGTCATATGTCGGGATGCTGGTATCCTGTCTCTATTTCTTCTCCTGTAGCTACTCATTCTCAAGTAGAGGTTGAATTTTTTGGAGGTTAGCCTTCCATGGGAAGCTATCACGCATAAAAAAAATTCCAGAGTTTGGCCAATATATGCATTAGTGGCCATCAAACTCTACCATAAGTGGAATATTCCTCCCTATGTGGAAGTATCTTCTGATTCTCCAAAGCCATGGAGTGGTCTCCTTGCACCATGATGGTGCCATCCTCCATCCTGAAAACACATTCTCTCATCACAAGATGTTTGGTGAGAGTGGGTAATACTCATATTGGGAGAATGCCTCCCTCCTACTTGAGCCTACCCAAGACTCTCTGTGTTGTACCAAATCCTTCCAAGGTCCTCACCCCTCCTGGATCTATGGGTGGTGCAACCTGTTGTGAGACATCTCTCATCAACTCCTGATCTGGTGGCCTCCCAGGTGGAATGCCTCTAGATAGTAATGTGTCATGGGCCAAGGTCATCTGCATAATTGATTGGACTGTTAGGTCCTTGCTTCCACTGCGCAAATCCAACTCTATTTTCTATGTAGATGTTGTCTGAGAGGGATATGTGTGCATGCCCCTAATCACTCGATGCTTACCACCCCTTTTATCTATCCACTCCATCTGCAAGGTCTCCCAATCCATGGTGACCTTCCCCAAAGTAATCAACCACTTCACACCGAATATCACATTGGTGTCAGGTATGTCCACCACAAAGAGGTGATCAGTCAATGTATATTTCCCCATGGTGACAGATAAAGATGGAACATAATGCATGCACTGCATAGTTCTAGCTCCTGGGGCCAAAACTAAAAATCCCTCAAAATCATCAGTGGGTATTGCCCTCCTTTGCACTAGTTGGGCATCCATAAAGTTGTGGGTAGCCCCACTGTCAATCAACACTGATACCCTCTGATCTTGAATGGAACCTCGAAATCTCAAGGTCAATTACTTGGGTACTCCTCTCAATGATGCAAGGGCCCCTCCAATTGGAGAAAATGCTCCATTCTACCTCCCTATGGGTCGTGGTCCTCTTCTTCTATCCCAATGTTGTAATATCCTTCTAGTCTCTCCTCCTCTCCTCCTCATCATCTGGAAATACCTCTATATAGTGTGCCTCTCCTACTACACATCTATGTCCAGGTGCCCATGATTCTTGGCATGTGAAGCAAAGATTCCTTCTCCTCAAGTCTCTTTGGACATCATCACTAAGAGGTACTTTGTTTTGGCTCTCCTTTGAAGGATGTGCCTTCTCATCTTTTCCCTTTGATGGAAAAGTGGGCTTTTACTGAAATGTTGCCTTTGCTCTTGGAAAATCATGTTGTAGATATCTAGCCCTTTCAAAAACATCATGAAGGGAAGTTGGTTTGGTATACTTAACCAACCCATGTAGAGGTTCTGATAGCCCCTCAATAAACATATAGACCCTCCTAGCTGCAGATAAATTAGGAACCATAATAGAAAGTTTTATAAATTCATAAATGTAAGTTTCTAGATTACCTGATTGTTTGAGCTTAGATAGCTCAATGAAAGGGGCCTCTGGGTCTCTTCGATCAAAACTCTTCACCAACCTCCTTGTGAACTCTAAATATGCAGTCACATTGGCATGCCCCAATGTGGAAAGACCATGAAACCACCAATCATGTGCTTCACCCTCAAGGTGCAAAATTTCTATTTTGATGGCTTCCATCTCCTATCATTCAACCACTAGTATATGTCTAGCTTCTCTCTACCCATGATCTGGGCAATGCATTCGCATGACCCATCAAAAGTGGATAAGATGAACTGCATTTGCTAGTCTAGTGAGGATCATTGTTCTATGAATCCTCCACCTTTATTGTGATACTGTGGTCTCACAATACCAAATAAGCCATTGATTTGGCCGCTGGTTCCATTCGAAATGCTTAATCCGCTATTCACACATAAGAGTGTTTTATCCAACTACTCTGATGACACCCATTCACATTAGGAGTTATTTTATTCCTACTAAGGAGATATATGGGTCTCCCTACCCTCTTATTCTTCTAACTAAGAAGCAAAAACAAAATTTAATATTCCAACTAGGTAAAAACTAATTGGGAATATTACAGTCCTCCCCTCCCAATAGTTGCTTGTCCTCAAGAAGCTGTAAAGGTGAGTGCTGCAACTCTTCTCCTCCATCCCTTGTGACACCTCCATGTGATAATCTCTCCTCATGAACCAAGTGTCCCCCAATCAATCCATCCATGAAATTCTCCTCCGAAGTGCTCATGGATGCACCTCCCAATTGATGATCAAGTTAACTAAATGGCTCATCCCATAAGGAAACAAGAGGTCTAATGTAGAAATCATGGGTTGCCCAATGCTATCCCTAGAGCATGAAGCATAAGAAATGTGGAGAATCTCACTCCCAATGGACACATCCAATCCACGTGTCATCCCTCCAATCATTCCCACAACAATGATAAGAACATCATCAACATATGGGATCAAAACCAAAGCCACACAAGCTGCCATATGAAATATCGGAGGAGGATCATAGTCCCACATGTGGAACCAGCACAGTACGTCTCTCTACTACCTCAAAATATGATATGATAAGTGTTTTCTCAACCACTTTCTTTCTGGCCCAATCATCTCACATGCTTGGAGAAGGTGTATGATGTGTGGTGCAAATTGAGCACACCCTGAATAAGATATCAACTCCCAAAAATCTCCTAGGGTGTGGCCATCATCATCACTGCTTTTGGACCCATGTAGACCATGAATTCTATAAGAAAGAGTGCCCCCTCTTGGAGAAATGGCTTGTACATGAATGGTAAGGAAATACAAATACATAGTAAGTGAATCGTGATGTACATAAATACAACCCTTACCATGTACTTTGATCAATCTAGTGCGGTGGATCATAGATGGGCCTCCTCTCATCCCCAATGAGAAAGGAAGTGTTTGTAATAACTCTACCAAAGATTAATATCTCTCCTCCATCTCCAAACAATCCATGCATCTCCTAATATGCTGATGTATCTCCTCTTCGAAGCCTTCCCAAGTGAATCCCTCCATGATAGTATGATATGCTCTCATGGAATAAGTGTGGCCGAAGAGAAAATTCTCATGTGTTCCATGTAGTAGCTTCTCTTTGAGCTTATATGCTCTAGTCAAGAATATCCTACTCTGATAGTAGATGACCCCATCTCTCACTGAATATCTCTCATCTGATAATTGGGCATTGACTATCCTGCATGTAAAGAGATCCTTGGATTATTCCACCAATAGCTGGGATCTCCAATAAGGATCTAAACTCGATAATGACAGCGTTGCTGATCTACCATGTAAATCACTTGTCATGTGGCAGCGCTCTTCTTTGACATCTCCCATGCCAAAGTCATATACTGAGATGCTGACATCCTGCCTCTGCTGCTCCTCCTGTACCTGCTCATGCTCAAGTAAAGGTTGAAGTTTTTGGAGGTTATCCTTCCATGGGAAGCTATCACCCATCTAAAAATTCCAAATTTTGGCTAATTTCTGCATGAGTGGCCACCAACCTCTACCATACGTGGAAGATCCCTCCCTATGGGGAATTATCTTCTGATTCTCCAAAGCCATGGAGTGGTCTCCTTGGACCATGATGGTGCCATCCTCCATCCCTATAACATATTATCTCAATGCAACATGTTTGGTGAGAGTGGTTAGCACTGATATTGGGAGAATTTCTCCCTCCTCCTTTAGCCTACCCAAGGCTCTCTATGCTGTACCAATTCCTCCCAAGGTCCTCACCCTTTATGTATATATGAGTGGTGCAACCTGTTGTGATACATCTCTCATCAACTCCTGGTCTGGTGGCCTCCCTGGTGGAATGTGTCTAAATAGTAATGTGTCATGGGCCAAAGTCATCCGCATAACTGATTGGAATGTTAGGTCCTTGCTTCCACTACGCAATTCTAGCTTTGTTTTCTGTGTCGAAAATCTGAGAGGGATATGTGTGCATGCCCCTAATCACCTTATGCGTACCACTTCTTTTTTTTGTCCACTCCATCTGTAAAGTATCCCAATCTGTGGTGACCTTCCCCAAATTAATCAATGATTACACACCCAATATCACATTGGTGTCAGGGATATCAACCGCAAAAAAGTGATCATTCAATGTGTATTTTCCCATGGTGATAGATAATGTCGAAACATACTTCATGCACTGCATGGTTCTAGCTCCTATTACCAAAACTGAAAATCCCTCAAAGTCATCAGTAGGTATTGCCTTCCTTTGCACTAACTGGGCATCAATAAAGTTGTGGGTAGCCCCATTTTCAATCAACATTGATACCCTTTGATCCTGAATGGAACCTCGAACTCTCAAGGTCAAGTACTTGGGTACTCCTCACAATGATGCAAGGGCCCCTCCAATGGGATAAAATGCTCCATTCCCACCTCTTGGTGGTGGTGGATCCTCTCATGCTATCCCAGCGCCGTGACCTCCTTCTAGTTCCTCTTCTTCCTCCTCTTCATCATCAGAAAATACCTCTATATAGTGTGCCTTCCCTACTACACGTCTATGTCCAAGTGCCCATGATTCTTGGCATGTGAAGAAAAGATTCCTTCTCTGCAAGTCTCTTCAGACATCATCACTAAGAGGTCCTTTTTTTTGGATCTCCTTTGAAGGAGGAGCCTTCACATATTTTCCCTGTGATGGAAAAGTGAGCTTTTGCTGAAATGGTGCCTTTGCCCTTAGCCAAGCATCTTGTAGATCTCTAGCCCTTTCAAAAACATCTTGAAGGGTAGTTGGCTTGGTTGATTTAATAAACCCATGTAGAGCCTCCGCTAGCCCATCAATAAACATATAGACCCTCCTAGCTACAGATAAATCAGGAACCATAACATAAAGTTTTAAAAATTTAGAAATGTAAGTTTCGGATTTTTGACTGCTATGTATTAGCTAGCTCAATGAAAGGTGCCTCCGGGTATTTTCGATCAAACTTCTCCATCAACCTCCTTGTGAACTCAGAATATGCAGTCACATTGGCATTCCCAATGTGGAAAGACCATGAAACCACCAATCATGTGCTTCACCCTCAAGGTGTAGTGCTGTTATTTTGATGGCCTCCATCTCTAGTACTTAGTTCAACTGGAAGTAGATGTCTAGCTTTTCTACCCAAGATTTTGTATTGCATTTGGATGACCCATCAAAAGTGGATAGACAGAATCGCCCAGTCGATGAGGATCATTGTTCGTATGAATCCTCCACCTTTATCATGGATACCGCTTCTCGAGCAATACTGCCATTGATTTGGTCAAAGTTGACCCATTCCACTTGCTTCATCCCCTTTTCACACATAACGGTGCTTAATCTAGCTACTTAGGTGACCTCCATTCACATTAGGAGTGATTTTATTCCTACTAAGGATATTTATGGGTATCCCTACCCTCTTATTCTTCTAACTAAGAAGCAAAAACAAAATTTAATATTCCAACTAGGTAAAAACTAATTGGGAATATTACAGTCCTCCCCTCCCAATAGTTGCTTGTCCTCAAGAAGCTGTAAAGGTGAGTGCTGCAACTCTTCTCCTCCATCCCTTGTGACACCTCCATGTGATAATCTCTCCTCATGAACCAAGTGTCCCCCAATCAATCCATCCATGAAATTCTCCTCCGAAGTGCTCATGGATGCACCTCCCAATTGATGATCAAGTTAACTAAATGGCTCATCCCATAAGGAAACAAGAGGTCTAATGTAGAAATCATGGGTTGCCCAATGCTATCCCTAGAGCATGAAGCATAAGAAATGTGGAGAATCTCACTCCCAATGGACACATCCAATCCACGTGTCATCCCTCCAATCATTCCCACAACAATGATAAGAACATCATCAACATATGGGATCAAAACCAAAGCCACACAAGCTGCCATATGAAATATCGGAGGAGGATCATAGTCCCACATGTGGAACCAGCACAGTACGTCTCTCTACTACCTCAAAATATGATATGATAAGTGTTTTCTCAACCACTTTCTTTCTGGCCCAATCATCTCACATGCTTGGAGAAGGTGTATGATGTGTGGTGCAAATTGAGCACACCCTGAATAAGATATCAACTCCCAAAAATCTCCTAGGGTGTGGCCATCATCATCACTGCTTTTGGACCCATGTAGACCATGAATTCTATAAGAAATATTGCACCCTTTTGGAGAAATGTATTGTACATGAATGGAAAAGGAATACATGCATTTAGTTAGTGAATCATTATGCACAAAAACATAGTCCTTACCATGTAATTTGATCAAGCTAGTGAAGTGGCTCATAGATGGGCCTCCTCTCATCCCCAATGAGAAAGGAAGTGGATGTGATAACGATACCAAGGATTTATGTCTCTCCTCAACTTCCAAACAATACATGTATCTCCTAATATGCTGATGTGTCTCTTCTTTGAAGCCTTCCCAAGTGAATCCCTCCATGATAGCATGATATGCTCTCATGAAATCAGTGTGGCTAGAGAGAAAATCCTCATATGCTGCATGTAGTAGCTTCTCCTCGAGCTTAGATGCTCTAGTCAAGAATATCCTACTCTGATAATAGATGACCCAATTGCTCACTTAATATCTCTCATATGATAACTGGCCATCAAGTATCCTTCATGAAAAGAGATCCTTATGGTATTCCACCAACAACTGGGATCTCCAATAAGGGTCTATACTCCATAATCACAGCACTGTTGATCTACCATGTAAATCACCTATCATGTGGTTTCCCTCTTCTTTGACATATCCCATGCCAAAGTCATATGTCGGGATGCTGGTATCCTGTCTCTATTTCTTCTCCTGTAGCTACTCATTCTCAAGTAGAGGTTGAATTTTTTGGAGGTTAGCCTTCCATGGGAAGCTATCACGCATAAAAAAAATTCCAGAGTTTGGCCAATATATGCATTAGTGGCCATCAAACTCTACCATAAGTGGAATATTCCTCCCTATGTGGAAGTATCTTCTGATTCTCCAAAGCCATGGAGTGGTCTCCTTGCACCATGACAGTGCCATCCTCCATCCTCGAAACATCTTCTCTCAGTGCAAGATGTTTGGTGAGAGTGGGTAATACTTATATTGGGAGAATGCCTCCCTCCTCCTTGAGCCTACCCAAGACTCTCTATGTTGTACCAAGTCCTCCCAAGGTCCTCACCCATACTGGATCTATCAGTGGTGAAACCTGTTGTGAGACATCTCTCATCAACTCCTGATCTGGTGGCATCCCTAATGGAATGCCTCTAAACAGTAACATGTCATGGGCCAAAGTCATCTGAATAATTGATTGGAATGTTAATTCCTTTCTTCCACTACGCAAATCTAGCTCTTTTTTTGTGTGGAAGTTGTCTGAGAGGGATAAGTTTTCATGTTACTAATCATCTGATGCTTGACATTATTTCTATCTGTCCAGTCCATTTGTGAGGTCTCCCAATCTGTGGTGACCTTCCCCAAAGTAATCAACCACTCCGCACCCAATATCACATTGGTGTCTGGTATGTCAACCAAAAAGAAGTGATTAGTTGATGTATATGTCCCCATGGTGACAGATCAAGATGGACCATAATGCATGCACTGCATAGTTCTAGCTCCTGGGACCAAAACTAAAAATCCCTCAAAATTATCAGTGGGTATTTCCCTCCTCTACACTAATTGGGCATCAATAAAGTTGTTGGTATCCCCAATGTCAATTAACACTGATACCCTCTAATATTGAATGGAACCTCGAACTCTCAAGGTCAAGTACTTGGGTACTCCTCACAATGATTCAATGGCCCCTCCAATTGAAGCAAATGCTCCATTCCCACCTCCTGGTGGTCGTGGGTCCTCTTCTTCTATCCCAATGCTGTAATCTCCTTCTGGTTCCTCCTCCTCCTCCTCTTCATCATCAAAAAATACCTCAATATAGTGTTCCTTCCTTGCTACACATCTATGTTCGGGTGCCCATGATTCTTGGAATGTGAAGCAAAGATTCCTTCTCCTCAATTATCTTCAGAAATCATCACTAAGAGGTACTTTGTTTTGGATCTCCTTTGAAGGAGGAGCCTTCACATCTTTTCCCTTTGATTTAAAAGTGAGCTTTTGCTGAAATGGTGCCTTTGCTCTTAGCAAAGCATCTTGTAGATCTCTAGCCCTTTCAACAAATCTTGAATTGTAGTTGGTTTGGTTGACTTAACCAACCCATGTAGAGGTTCTTCTAGCCCATCAATCAACATATAGACCCTCCTAGCCATAGATAAATCAGGAACCACAACAAAAAGTTTTAGAAATTCAGAAATGTAAGTTTCTGGATTTCTTGACTGTTTTAGCTTAGCTAGCTCAATGAAAGGTGCCTCTGAGTCTCTTCAATTAAACCTCTCCACCAACCTCCTGGTGAACTCTAAATATGCAGTCAAATTGGCATGCCCCAATGTGGAAAGACCATGAAACCACCAATAATGTGCCTCACCCTCAAAGTGTAGCACTGTTATTTTTATGGCTTCCAACTCCGGTACCTCATTCAACTGGAAGTATATGTCTAGCTTCTCTACCCATGATTTGGCAGTGCATTTGCATGACCCATAAAAAGTGGATAAGAAGAATCTGTCCATAGTCCGGTGAGGATCATTGTTCTATATGAATCCTCCACCTTTATTGTGATACCAGGGTCTCCTATTGTGTTTGATATGATAAAACCCTTGGAATCTCAAATGATCCTTGAATCTATGAGATTGAGACTCATACTCAAGAAAGTAGTCTTCAAGAGTTTCTTGTTCTTTAAATCCTCCATTTCTCGCTGCTAAAAATGGAGGCATAGTACAACATTGGGTAACTTTTTGCTTCATTGGTTGATCATGCCAATGATGTGAAATGACAAGCCTTCTCCATGTAGAAACCATTTAGGGGATTATTTATGTTTATCCATCCTCATATCCTTGATTTCATTTGCAATATCTTGCATGGTTCGAACAAGAAGCTTAGGGAACTCCTTGTCATCTTCCTCTCCTGATATGGGAGTTTTTCCCTTGTCTTCTTTATCATCTATATAATCATATCTCTAGTTTCCTCTTTTGAGATACCTCTTCTCTCTATCTGTGAGAGGATATCCTTCTTTTGATGACATATTGGCTGAAAATGCACAGGTTGAGCCAAGAGTATGCTTTGATACCACTGTAATATTCCAAATAAGGAAAAGCAACAATATTGAACACAACCATGGAAAATTGCAACAAATAACAATATATCAGATATGAGCCAAATATAGATCCATGGTATTAATTATAACAACAAAAAATGTATAAAATATCTTGGAGAAAAATTCCCTCAAGCTAGGCAAGAGAAGCCTCCAATACCAAAAAGCACCAAAACATAAGATGTAGTTGCTACACAAAATGCTTGAAGCCAATACAACATAGTTTTAGTGAGTATGATTGCAGTTGAATAATATAAAAATATGGATCTAATGGTACAATGCTCACACAATGCTGAGAATGGAGATTTAAGCTCCCAAACACTTTTCGTAGACAACCCAAAAATGGTTTCTAGAAACATACAAAATATGGAATGGTGATCTAAAGCCCTAAGGCTTTAGATCGCTACTCCATATTTTTTATATTTCTGGAAACCCTTTTTGGCTTGTCTAGGAAAATTGTTTGGGAGCATAGATCTCCATTTTTAACATTTTTTGAGCATTGTATTATCAGATCCATTTATTTATATTTTCCAACTGCAGTGTTATTCACTAAAACTGCATTGTATTGGCTTCAATATTTTGTGTAGCAATTGTATTACATGATTTGGTGCTTTTAGGCATTGGAGGCTTCTCTTGCTTAGCTTGAGGGACTTGATCCCCAAGATATTGTACTCATTTGTTTTTGTTATACTTAATACCATGGATCTATCTTTGGCTAATATGTGATGTATTGAAATTTTCTGTTTTTTTCCACTTTTATGTGCTATATTGTTGTTCTCCCAATTTTGGGATATCACATCTAGGAAATTTTCTTATTGCATCCTCTTGAATCCATTGTCCAAATCCAAAATTTGCAACGGAAGGAAAAATTCTTACGTCATTTTGTTGTCGACTATGCTGAAATGACGAAAGGTTTCATATGTCTGCTGGAGAAAGGAGTTCCTTTTTTTGTGGGATGATTAAGCTTAAAGAGCATTTGACACCTTGAAAAAGGAATCAAATATTTTCCCTCTACAAATTCCTCCTGATTATACTTGTTACTTTTTTTTGTTTCTCGTTGTTTCACCATCCTTTACTGCCATTATTGTAGCTCCTAGAGACAATCCCTGAGCTGAAGAGAGACTAGTGCCAAGGAAATCTTCATCAGTGTTCTAAATATGTACGGATATTCTATATTACACTCAGTATTTAACATATTTGATGAAATTGACTTAGAACCTTCCTTAATAGGAGAAATGCAAAGCCAAATGAAAAATATTTCTCATAGAAGCATCAATATCAGACTCTTGTAGCCAACATTCTATGAACCTGCAATTTTATCAGTCATTTACAGTATAGCGGATAAAATAATTGAGAAGGAATTTAATGGAATGCTAAGATACATGGAGATAATTTTAAGGATAATAATTCATATCAAATATAAGCATCTTTAATCAACATTAGACCTAGATGAATCCATAAATCTATGAAAAATTATCCAACAGTTGTTATTACATAGAATATGAGAAGAATTGTCAAAACATATGGAACAAACATAGAAAGGAATACATACTACACATTCATATGAGCTAAAATCGCCTAAAAAATTTCATTAATATTACACAAAGCATAAATTTCATTGAAAATTTGCAGAGCTTCTCTTTTGGAAAAATAAAAATTTCAAACCCACAGTTTTGTATCACAGAGATTTTTTTATAGGTTCTTAGAGGGAGAGAATCCATACAAAATATTATTTCTTGATTTGGTAGTGAATCATCATAAAAAAATACCATCGTCCTTTAGTGGCACAACTATACTAGCCAGATCCTAACTAAAAAATATTCAGTCTTTGAAAAAATAATGTTTACATGAAACAAAAAAATATCAAAGTGTCAGGATTTGAAATAATCAACAATATATTTAACTATGATAGACAAGTTCTGGATATAGCATCGCTGGTTTGATGATCCAGAGCATAGGAGGATTAGTGAATTGTTCAGACCTTTTCCATAATCTCGGAGCTAGCATAGGCGCATATAAAAATCGTTGATATGTAATATTGAGATTTGTAAGACCTTTATAATTTAACCTAGGGTGGAATAAGGTATTCACCAATCCTAACAAGTAAAATTCCTTTCTGCGATAATTAACCATTGTTTTTCCTTTAAGGGTGGGAGTCTTCTCATGGGAGGAATCCACCATTCTCTTGGGCGCCAATAACATATGACTGTATGTTTCCCATGGGACCAACATTACCACAAGATCCTAGTAGCTAGGAAGCCCTACCTTGACTCTCTCATCAAACTCAAATTTGAAGGAAACCACATCCTTCACCACTGCATTTAGGCATTCTTCAATTTTTACTCAGGCCGCTTCTTTCCAGACTACCTTGGATATCTCCATGATAGCAGATACTTTGTCGACCACATCTATGGGTCTCAACTCATAGAGTGGCATTCCATATACAAAATTAATGAACTTATAGGAAATGTAGGAGTTCTTCTCACCATCTTCCTTAGTATCTAGGATGAAGAACTCGTAGTCCTTGATCACAATATTTTGTTCATCCATTAGAGTTATATACTCCCATTTTTTTCATCTTTGCTATAATTTTATCCTAGACCAACTTATTATCTTGTACAAGATACATATTCACTTTCAAAAGGTCTTTGAGCTTAGAAATATCCTTTTGGATGCCTGTAGGTTCTTGCTGACCAAATTTACATTATTCCTGGTTGTCTCAAGTTGATTTTCTTATTATGACATGGCTTGTTGGGCCGTGTCTAAATTCGGTTGCACCTTCTTGAGCTCTCCTTTTCAACTGGAGCTTGGTGAGGGTCCTTGTGAGATGCTTTTTGGGATTTTGAGAGTTCTCAGGAACCAAAAAAACATAGATGTGACTGTCTTTTTTAATCTCAAGTTCAATGAAATGTTGTTTAAGAGCTACCACCTCATTGTTTTTTTATATCGGCTCCATTTCCAGGATCAATTTCTCTTCCTCTACAGATGCAATTTCCATGGACTACACATGCTTGCTGGATGGCATCTTGAACTTTTGTCCCAACTCCTAAACTTCTGCATGTGAGATTTGAAGAAGGGCCTCATATGCAGGCTTATATTCTAGATTCACAATCAAATCTTTGAAGTTTTCATTTTGCATGTGAAGAGCTCTGGAGTTAGCTCTTTCTTGTTTCAATCTTTTTGTGGGCTTCTCTAGCATCTTCTCTAATTTAATTATGCTCATTGCAATTTTTTTAAGCTCACTATAAAGCATCTCTCCCACTTATTTGTGGAAGTTGATATTATCAAGCAGAAGGATACTTGCCAAGTCTAAGGAGACATCCAGGTCTTTGAATTGGGATCCTCATGGCACTCATCATTCTAGTGGGTTATGCAATGAGAATTTCATTTTATTTCTCTCCAAATCCATAGCATCCAGAAGTATACTCAGGTATGGAACTCAATGGTAAGCCATTTTATGCTTCATATCCTCCCTTATTTTCTTGGTCCTTTCTTCAATGAACTTTCTAGTAGGCCAGCTAGGTTCAGCTATGGTTTTACTTCCTCTTGAACTCATAATGGCTACCTATGAGGATAATGAGGCAACACCATGTAGGGGTTCTTCCAAAGTCACTTGGAAGCCTATTTGGTCTGGTTTTTTCTCTACCTACCTAGTCTCAATTTATTATTCTTCTATCTCTTGAGTCCTGGTATTTTTTTTTGGTTTGTGCATGTTCCATTTCTACATCTCATGTCTCAACAATGATCCTTCTATGTGCCTTGTCAATTGTTGCTAGAGTCTCGACCTCCATCTCTATCTTAATAGGCCATGAATAAAGATTATATTTCCATTCAAGGTAAAGCCTATTTTCATGCTCATAAGTTGAAAATTTTATGCTTTCTATTTTCTTTTCCATGATCCCACGAGGATCACAATTCCAGACATCCCCTAAATCAAAATTCATCTATTTTGATAATTTTTTCAGTTTCCTGAAAGGCCTTCCTGGAAACAAAAAAGGCTTTATGGGATTGCTCAAATTTAATATATATCTCTTCTTGGATGGGAAAAAGTGGACCTAGTCCACATTAAGGCTGTCTCTAATGAATTACAGAGCTAAAATCCTCATGGGAATAAATATAGGAAAGTTGTAAGGGGGAAGCTCACACCCATAAACCCTAATATCTGTGTAATCCTCAAATAGGTATAAGTCTCCCATCCTAGTGTCATTTCTAAGTTGGAGGATATATTTTTTTCTAAGGGAGGAATCTGTGAGGGGAAACACGATGAATAATTTGATAGGAAATGGCCATAGAGGAGGATATGAACGTGAAATAGCCCTCACCATCCCGTCTCTTCCTAACAACAACATCCTAGTAAAAAAAACTTCCTTTATTTCTTTGAATCCAACAAACTGATGCCTAGATATTCAAACTCCTCTATATGGGTATACACAAACATGTAAAACAACAGATAATAGTACATGAAGTATGAAGTTAAGTGAACACGACATACCTGGAATTTTATGAACTCGACCAAGTAACAGGTATGTCAAATAGATAGCTTGGCTCCATCATTTTCCTAACAAATAATAGGTATGTTTTGTTGGGCATATTGGCATTGTCATCTCAAAACAAGTAGGAAAATCATATACAAGATAGATTTTACAAACTCAGAAAAGTTAGTTATTGGGAAAATATCAACAATGGGTAAGGACTGTAAGACTAGGGCTAAGACCATTTGTATAAAATATTGTTGTCCACATGTTGGGAGGGTAGTATAGTTTTAAACCAGGGTGGTTTCTATGAGCTGATGGGGTTCATGGGAGCTTGGGTAAATTAAAGCCTTTTGGATTAGCTCGAGGGTCACCTCTATGATTGTTTCTCCAGTGGGGGAAACATAATAGTTAATTTATTCTATATAAGTAGAAATTAAGCAAGAAATGAACTTGGGGAAGTGGTGCAAATAAGGGAAAATATGAAAATTCATCTTGGAGTCAACTACACAAAATGAGTCTTCTCCTCGGACATGATGTCCATACAAGTCGAACCTGAAGTACGATAGGTGGAAAGGACAAAGGGGATCTAAAATTCAAGCGTCAGTTTCCATGATAAGGTGAAACTTAGATGAGGGCTTGGTTTCCCGAGATTTAATGGTCTTACTGGTTGCATTATTCATGTTTTTAACAATTATTACAATAAATTTTAGGTGAAAGGGACCAACAGGTTACCTGGTTTTCTTGGAGACTGTCGAAGGGAGGTTCCAAAACATCTAAGTAGTTGAATGACATTACAGAGAAGGTTAATGGTAGGATGAGTTTGCAACAGGAGACATTACAAAACTTTGAAAACTTGGAGAGGGAAGGGTTTTTATAGGCTGGGAGATAGAAATGGTCCTACGGCATGGGATGAAATCATGGGGGGGGCATGTGGTAGAAGGGTATTGGGTGGTGCCAGACGACGGGTGGATGGGAGTAGGGGGTGACGAGCTTAACATTTTCCTTTCTAATTCATCATTGGCTTGAACTGGCACCAAAGAACTAGCTATCATGGCGAATGGTCCCCACCATCCGGTGATAGGTAGGAGAGAGGGAGGTCAGATCCATTGGTTATCCACCAGAATCAATCTAAGAAGTTGGATTGGCAGGCCCACCAGTTTGACTTGTCAACTCTAGGGGGTAGTGTCGGTCTATCACCCACATAGCTTACCCCCACTGAAATGTTTTCGTGGGTTAGTTGGGCAGAGATGGACGATGATCCACCCTTAAATTTCTTGACCTTTAACCAAAATGGTGCGGTTATTCAAAAGTCCTCCTTTATCCTATTGTGCTTACCTTGTTGGGGTTCCATGTGTGTTGGTTTTAACCTTAGATATTTTTCCATGGTGCTAGGGCTTGAAAGTCCCCCCCGTCACTAATTTAATTGATTTCTTATCTATGAGCCTTGAATTTAACCTCTCATCCTTCTTACATAATTGATGAAGGGAAACAACATTTTCTCCAACTTGGGATAGTGTATTATACAAAATTCATTGAGAACCTATATATTATTGTCTTAATCCCTCAGCACGGAGTCATTTTATTTAAACCTCTATAAGAAAAAGAAATAATAAAAGCAAAAAACAATGTTAGCATTTACAATGTCTCACTAGTATTTACAGTGGGGGAGGGTGTAATTATTAAGTGATGCAAATAAATATTTAGAAACTTCCCATTTACCGGAAGTACAACAACTTCTCCATCTAAATTTTCTAGTGGGAAGGTATTATTCCCTTTTGCTTCAACAATCCTGAAAGGTTTGAACCACAACGAATAAAATTTCCCATGATTTGATTTATCTTCCCTTTTAACATAAAATATAAGTACTAAATCTCCCAGCTACAGAGATCTGTCTTTTTCCTTTATATCCAACAAAGATTTCATCATTTCCTGATAACTAAGCAAATTTAGTTTTACCTCTTCCCTATTTTCCTAAAGCTCTACCAATTTATTTATCATCATGGTCAATACATTCAGATCCTCCTCAACATATTGTAGTATGTTAGCTACATGCATTACTAATTTCATAGGGAAGACTACATCTTTCTTGTAGACTAACTCAAAAGGGTACTTCCTAGTGGATCTCTTGGTGGTAACCCTATTAGCCCATACTTCCCAATTCCTCTGATTTTCTGATATCGTCTTCCTTAGAATACTTACCAAGGTTTTATTTAAGGATTTAGCTAATACATTTCCTTGAGGGTAATAGGTTGTATAATGACCTATTATAATGTTTTATCTTTGGAAAAAAATCAATACAATTAGCTTGTTGGGGTTCCCATGTTTTGGCCAGGTTGATAGAGACCAAAGATGAGACAACATAGAACCACTTTGGAGACCTTGTGATCTAGCTCCTCCCTGGTCCGAAGGGATCTCTCTATGATAGCCAAAGGTTTATGTCTTTAAGGCTCAAAGTATAAGATTTTAGGCTAGTTATAGGCTCGAGGTTGTTTGTTTGATTGTTTATGTTTGGTTGTTGGGAATCAGGAAGGAAGCTTCCAATATAAGACAAGGATGGAGAACAAGGGAATTTAGGCAAAGGTAGATAACTCAGGGAACATCAAAGCCATTGGGCAATCGAGTCAAGAAATGATTTACTTGTGTTCAATGTGCAAGCTTTCAATTGGGCTAGTCATCTAGAGCATTTGGATCTTAAAAGATAGCAGATGGAATGGAACATCAAGGACTGAAAATGAAAAGGAGGAGAACCATCTAATTCTGTCTATAGATCAGGTCAGAGGTCATTTAACTCCAGACCTGCTTGGACCAAATCAGAGGAAATTACAAGGGATCTTAGAAAGGCTAGCTGGTCGTGCAAAGATCCTAGTGGATAGGGATAACACTAATCCCCAGTGTTCCAAAACCTTCCAGCTAAATCCTACCAAGAACATCTAAACATGAACTTCATCAATTCATACATCAGAGAGCAGGCAATATCATCCGCTACACTGGTTAAATTAATTGAAATCAACATTCAGATACACATATAAGCAGAAAACATTGAGGTAGGGAGAGCAGGAAACATAGGGCACCTAACAAGGGTGAATCCTATGTTATACTTCTATTGCCTACCAGTAGAAATGAAATGAAACAGACCATAACATAAGAGCAAGTCAATCACAAATACAGAGAAAAAGGAAACATCACCAGCTGCTTTAGATCAGGATCCAAAGAAACATGCTTGTCATATTAAAAACAACACCAATCAGGTACATCATTGCCCACAGCTTGAACATTCAGTCTGAATACATCAAATCTCAGTTTATCTTTACAATATTACACAGAGAACTTGTCTCAAGAGGAAAATGCTTGCGTTTCACTGATTTCTCATCAACAACCCTTACAATAATTTCCTTTTGTGCTTTATAGAAGATGATGAACAGGAAATCGACTGAAGGAGTAGGTGAAAATTAAATGTATCTTTAAACACAACAATGAATGCAAGGCTGAAACCCATTCTTCTTGACATACTGTATATTTAATCTCTGTCACCTTCCTTGTGAGAGAATGATCTGCTCCAGATTTGATCTTGACATCTTTTGGCTGAAGTACTCCTGGATGATTTGAACAAAAATGAAATAAACTGCTAGGAAGGTCTGTCTCATAAATTTCTGACTGTTTTTGAGCTGTAGTTAGGGGAGAAATTCTTTCAGGGATGTTATGTATAATAAAGCTGTATGGACGTCATGTACCTGATGAAGAACAAACATTCTGCTAATGAAAACTCAGATATTACCTTTTGCCTGTGCTCGGGATCCTTTAGTTGATCCTCGGGGTCTGTAATCTGCTACTTTTTCCTTTAAACTTCGGATTAAAATCTCAAGATCCTCATAAGCTAGCTTTAATCTTCCTTTTTCTCTGCGCTGAAACATTCTGCCACTCCATTTTCTTCTGACAGGGTAGCTCGGGTTTTAATGGTGATGGGAGATTTGCTGCAGAGTTCGCACTCTGTTCCTTTAATGAACATCTTGTCTCTACCTTCCCGGGCCTTCGTTCATAAATCCAGCCGCTGCGGATGATCTTCCTCAGATCTAGTTGTCTAAGTAGCATAGGAGTTTATCATGGTGGCCATTCTTTCTTTACATCTCTGCAAGAACACGAAAACTGTGAAGAAATCCATGGACGAGGGTGGCGGGTGACATGGATGGATGAAACGGACGCATTTGGTGACATGGCAGAAGAAAATACAGAGGAAATAGTGAAAACCTGTTATGGTTGGGGTTGGCGGAACACAGAGCGAAAATGCATGAAAAATGAATGATAATCGTGAAAAGACATGAAAAGGGCTGATTATACGTAATGGGCAGGGAGGGAGTACGGAGTGTGCACGTGGAGTGACGTGGCAGCTCGGGGGTGACGGAATGGTCAACCATGAATAGACAGATCCGGACCGTCGATCAGGCGGAGATCAACGGCGAGGGCGATAGATAGTGGGCCTACTAGCATAGCGGGGACCGATTAACGGGCGAGCAACTTGGACAAAGGAAAGTCGTCGGATGAAGATCTAAAGATCTAACGGTGATCGTGAATTCCGCTGCTCGGCTTTCGTCCGGGAGATATTGTGCGAAATGACGGTTTTCAGAATAGTACAGGAGGACGCGTGGCAGGAGATGAGTGGAATTCCTGGGTGCCCAGGGAAAACCACTCAGCGCCCAACGGTGGTGCGGAAAAAACCACGGCTGTTTATGAACAATGAAGGCGGGGAAGGGGGGACCACCTCTTCAAGCACACTCCGCGCCGCTGGATCTGGTCTTAATTGGACGGCGGAGATCAACCACGGGAGCCGAGGTGTATGGGCACGGGAATTTTGGGCTGACCCCCCCGTAGTGCATAACGACCGTTGATTTGAGTCGTCCCATATCCCGAGGGGTCAACTACGGGGGCTCCGTGGTTTGACTCTATGGATGGAGAAGATCCCCCGCAAGGAAAGAGCCTTGGTCACGGCACCGAGTCACATGGCAGATGAAGGAGCGCGGGGCTATGGCCAAAGGGGCCAGGGCCCGAAATATGATTTTTTTCACATTTTAAAGCATTTTTTGGCCCAAGGGAAGGAACGATAGAGAAGCGAGGTGGAGAATTAGGGAAATAAAGGGTGATGGGGGAGTTTGAGGGGATTTTGGAGAATTTAAGAGGGTGATGGAGGGGATAAAAGGAAGAAAAGGGATCTCGACAAAGGAAAGGGGAGGGTAAAATGGGGGTATTTGTAGGGGTATAAAGGGGCAATAGTGGGCCTTTTGAGAAATGGATCAGTAGACAGGATTTATACAAGGCAAAGCACTCAGAGACTTCAAGGAGAATGGTTTTTCAGGGAAAGGCATCCCTTGAAGGCTCAACAATCATTCAGCCCCCAGCTTTCTTGTCAAGAATTTCATAGGGGGGCTAACAGTGGCTCCACATGGGGATGGCTTCTCCTTGGAGGAATAAAGAAACCAGATATGATCTTTGGAGTAGGCCAGATGCCTGCTGTCATAAGCCATCTTTCTTGTTCAATTTTAGCTACCACAGTATGATAGAAACATCAGCAAAAATATTTCCCAACCAATCTACCTACCCAAGCTATAGTTCTACAATTTTCCCTTGGGTGCATTTGAACTTGCAGAACCTTTACAATTTGTTTTGCAAAACAAAAACAAACCTATTCTAAATCTACCCTTATTTCTCCATGAGGCCAGATTAGACTGTTGGCCTCATCTATTTCTCTACCTATTCTACTACCTATTGGGATTAAACTGTCCAACAGGTTTCTTCATCTACATTCTAAGACAGGAAATTTAAACACAGCCAAGCTAGGATTAGACTGTCTGACTTGCTAGACAGAAACTTGTAGAAGACAAAACTGTGAAGACATGGAATTCTGCAACTTTGAAACATTCTTCTTTCTTTCTTGTGACTCAGGTTTTGAGCATATTTGAGTCACCTCTTTTCTTTGCTTCAGCTCTGGTTTTGGGCATATTAGAGCTGGTTCTTCTTTCGCTGTTGATCCAGATTTTGAGCTTATTAGGACCAGCTATTCTACTTCCTTTGGCTCAGATTTTGATCAGGTTTGAGCCATGCTTTTTACTTCAGAGGTTCATGTTTTGAGCATGTCTGAACCTCTCTTTTCATTCTGTTTTTTGGAACATTTCTCTTTTTTTGAAAATGAAAACTTGTAATGGTATGTACAATGGAGATGAAACTAAAAATGGAAAATCAATAGAAGTAATGTTTGAGCATCCTGCCATTGACAGGACCCCCAAACAATTCTGTGCCATCAAGTTCTTGCAGAAAAAACACATTAGGATCCACAGTGGCCTGGATTATTTATGGACCCTGCCACAGGCTGTCAAATTTACCATGTTTGCTTTTGTCCTCTCTTCTCCAATCCCATCTCAAAACCTTATCTCCAACCTTGAAATCTGAAGCTTTGGTTCTTTTGTTAAACTGTCTCTTTATGCCTTCCTATACTCTGACAGCTCTGCTATAAACCTGCTCCCTTGTTTGCTGAAGATGGATTGTTTCATTAATTCTCCTTATCATGTTGTCCTCCTCTGATTGGATCTCCTGAACAATCTTGATTACTGGAACTCCAAGACTAGTAGGAAACACTGCTTCAGTCCCGTAAACCAGTTGAAAGGGTGACATGCCAATAGATTTCTTTGTATTGAGCCTGTCTGCCCACAAGGCATGTATCAAATTTTTATGCCATGACCTTTTGTTCTCTTCCAGCAGCTTCTTATTGATTGTAACCAGGCTTTTATTTGATGATTCAGCTAGGCCATTAACCTGGGGGTAATAGGCAGTTGAATGTCCAAGTGTTATTCCGTACCTGTGACAGAAATCAACCATTCTTTTGGATCCAAAAGCAGCAGCATTGTCAGTGATTATTTTCCTTAGACAGCCAAAACGAGATAAGATGAAGTCTTCTAGGAACCTAATGATGACATAATCGGTGGCATTCCTAGTGGGTACGGCTTCTATCCATTTAGTGAAGTAATCTGTGGTAGTCAGGATCCATTTGTGTTGCCCAGAAGAAGGAGGGTGGATTTCCCCTATAAAGTCTAGGCCCCATTGCATGAAGGGACCTTCTATGGTGATAGGTTGTAAAGGGAGGGGGAGGAGTTTTCTTTTGCCTTCAAAGATCTGACATTTATGACAGGCAAGTATCATTTTATGGACATCACTGAAGAGGGAAGGCCAGTAGTAACCAACCCTGAGTAACTTGTTTGCAGTGGCTTTCCAACTCAGGTGGCCCCCACATTCTCCAGCATGGAATTCCTGTTTGATTCTTTCAGCTTCAGTTTCAGATAAACATTTTAGTAGAAGGCCATTTGGATTTTTCCAATATAGACTCTCATTCATAATGCAGTAATTTCTAGATTTGAGTTTTATGAATCTGGCCTTTGTTTTGGACAGTTCTGGAGGGGAATTGAGACTAGTGAGCACATAAAGGATATCAGTATACCAAGGAGAGTTCTGAAACTGCTCCTCAACAGCTGGATGGGGCAATCCTTCCTGCTCATCTAAGCCATTCATCATATTAATGTCAAGGGCCTGCAGGTTTGATTCAGCCATTAATTGGGCCAGGCCTTGACCTTTGATCAACTTGGTGGGTTTTATTTCAAGGTCATATTCCAAGATGGTAGCAATCCATTTGCCCCTTTTCCCATCAGGTTCTTGGGACAAGATATCCTTAACCATTATATTTGGCACATAGGAAATGGTGTGAGAATGCAGAATGTACACCCTAAATTCTTTTAAGGCCTTGATCAGGGCATAGGCCTACTTTTCCATGATGTTGTACTTTAAGGGTGCATCTCTTAAGTCTTTACTGAAGAAAGCTATAGGCTGCTCATTACCTTTTGAATTTTTCTGCAGCAAAACTGCAGCTATTGTGTATTGGGAAGCAAATGAAAAGATCAGAAAATCTTTTGAGAAGTCAGGGCTGATAAGGACAGGCACCTGAGAGTGTGGAAGTTTTACTGACTCAAAATATTTCTTGGATTTGACAGTCCACTTAATTCCTGCATCTTTCTTTAGCATTTCAGTCATTTTTCTAAGGTGCTCAGCAAGATTAGGAATGAATCTCCTAAGGAAATTGATTTTCCCTATAAAGGACTGCAACTCCTTGATGTTCCTTGGATGTGTAATTTTAAGTGTTCCCTCAACTCTCTGTGGGTCTATCCTAATCCCTTTCTCAGATATAATGTGGCCCAGAAGTTTACCTTCTTGCAACCCAAAAACAGTCTTCTTAGGGTTTAAGGACAGACCGTACCTTCTACATTTTTCAAAAAAATTTCTCAGATGTTTCAGGTGTTCTTCTTCAGTTTTAGAAAAGACAGTCAAGTCATCCAAGTAGATAACTATGAAGTGTCCTATCTCCTCTGAGAAAGCTATGTCCATCGCTCTCTGGAAGGTAGCTCCAGCATTCATCAGTCCAAAGGGAATTTTCACATACATGAAGGTGCCCCATGGAGTGGTGAAAGCTGTTTTGAGTTGGTCTTCTGGGAGTACCAGAACTTGGTTGTATCCTGAAAAACCATCAAGCAGGGAGATTCTCTTAGAGCCCACTACCTTTTGTAGGATATGTTCCATTCTAGGCAAAGGGTAGTTGTCTTTCAGGGAGGCTCTATTGAGGTTTCTGAAGTCTATGCATAGCCTGATCTCCCCTGTCTTCTTCCTTACAGCCACTAAATTTGACACCCAATCAGAAAACCTTACAGGGACTATTATGTCTGCATCATACATCTTCCTGATCTCTTTCTCTACTGCAGGCAATCGTTTTGGATTGATTCTTCGAAGTTTTTGTCTGAAAGGCTTCTGATTTTCCTTTAGTGGTATCTTATGTTGTATGATGTTGGTGTCATAGGCCTTTAAATCTTCATAGCTCCATGCAAACACATCAATGAATTCCTTAAACAAGTCAATGTATTTTTTCTTCATGTTTGCAAGTATAGACTTAGCCAGTTTTATCATTCTGGGTTTGTCTTCAGTGCCAATGTTGCATTCTTCCACATCAGAATCAGAATGTTTAATTGTGGTCTTTTTTGCTATGTCATTAAAGTCAAAAAAGGTCCTCTAAGGGTGCCAGGCCTCTGGGTATATTCTTGTCTTTGGCCTGCAGCACTTCGACCTCTTCATTTTCTGCATTTTCACTATTTTCGTTAAAATTTCTAGTTTTATCAGAAAAAAGATTTATTTCTATGTTACAGGGAGTTTCTACGTTGCAGGGTGTTTTTTCCTCATCTGAGGAATCTTCATCTAGGCAGAAGCTATCAGATTTGGAGTCTAAATCAGAAATTCAAACTCATTTCTACCCATTAGGAAATCTTCGATCTGTTTGTCTCCTTCAAAGACCTGCCAATATTTTTCATTTTCTGGCACTGCAGGCCTGAATTTGGTCTAAATGATAATCTGTTGGTCAACTGGGGTCTTAGGATACGAACTAGCTAGGCAATCTAATCCATTGGCAACAGCGTTTTGACCCCTAGGGATGAACACTAACTCATATTCAACAAACGTTTTCAGCAAATCCAGTGTGTCATTCCTGTATGCCCTAAGCCTGGGGTGTTTTGCTGAATATTCACCATTCACCTGTTTGATCACTAACTCTGAGTCTCCTCTCACAACTATCCTACGGGCTCCTAATTTTTTCAACAGATTTAGCCCCAGGATGAGAGCCTCATATTCTGCAATATTGTTTGTGCATTTGAAATGCAGATTCACAGCGTGGCTCTCTGCATGATCATTTCATGTGTTACGCAGCCACACTCCTGCTCCATCACTCTGCCTAGTACAGGACCTATCAAAGTTCATTTCCCACAAGGGTTCATTGTTTACTTCGTCTTCATCCCCTCCCCTACAGCTGGATTCGTCATTATGTTGAGTTGTGAGGTTTGTGCTAGGAGGGGGGTCATTTTGTGGTTCATTATGGGCATGGAGATCAGGGAGGTGGCTAGCTTGCTGTTTTTGTTCTGTTTCTGTTTGATTCGGAGTTATATCTTCAGCATTTTGCCCACGGTCTTCTTCTTCGTATTCTTCCGGAGTAGCCATTATGTTGAAATCCATGGGTTGTATGTTTGTATTTTCATTATCTGGTCTCGGCTCTTCTAAGGATTGGTCATTGTAGAGAATGAAAGAGTCTAGATCTGTATGTACAGAGTATAATTGTGATTTTTCAGGTTTCTCGGGGCTACGGACTAAAAATTTCATCTGAGACTCTCTATACAGTCTTCTAAGTTGGCCAAATATAGGGATAGTGACATATGAGCCATCCATCTTCATTGTTCCCTGCAGTTTGGCTCCCCATGATCTTGACAATAGCATGCCATACTTTGGTGGCACATCTGCCACCACAACATCCATGACCATACACTTAGCAGGAATCTGGGTTAAACTCACACATAAGTCTTTGATGAGGCCTAGGCATTTTACTCTGCTAGAGTCAAATGAATATAAGTCTTTGTAGGGTCTGGTGATTTCTAAGCCTAGCCTCTCCATCACTACCTTAGGCATTAAATTATGTGATGCTCCAGAATCCTGCATGGCATTGTGGAGTATCTTGTCATGAATGTTAAGACTGATATAAAAAGGTGGAACTACCCCTTCCTGAAACTTTCCTTCAATTTTGGGACCAAAGAGTAGGGCTGGTTGATCATCATTCAAATTTACAGAATCATTCATTTCTCCCAGATTTAATGCTTTCAAAATTTGGCCTTTATATACATCCTGAGTGGCCAGCTCAGATAATGGTACAGAGATTTTAATTTTTGCAATCTCACTCTCTATATTGAAAGTGGACTGGACCTTTGTAATGCTCAATTCTGTTTTATTTGCTACTGCCTTAGTAGTTGAATCAGTTTATGATTTTTCACTATGTACATGGTTGGGAACTGTTGTATCAGGAGCACTAACTGTGGTGCTAGTACTGCTGGTTGGTTGACCTCGTTTTTTACTGTTTTGGTTGTCTTTTTCCTTATGTTTACCAGAACTTTCAGCTGTTGTTTTGTTGTCTACAGCAGATTCTTTAGAGGATTTATCATGTCTTTTCTTGATGGTTACCTTAGGAGTCTTTGTTTTTGGATCTGCTTGGTTCTTTTTGCTCCTAAGTTCATATTGTTCTCTGACCTGCATTATGGCATTTGAAAATCCTAATCTGTAATCCTCAGTTTCTAACCATTCCTCATTCCAATATTAAGGTGAGGGTTGATCTTCTTCTAAATCACAGTTAAAGACTGGGTCCTCTACTTCAAACATATTTATGGTATTCCCTTCAGACTCTTCTATGATTCCCTCATCCTCATCTAAAAATTTTTCTTGAAATGGGGGAATAATTTGTTGATCTGACTCTCTTTGTCTGTTGGGAGCAACATTGTTTCTTCTAATGTTTTGGTTTTGGTTTCTGTTTTGGTTGTTGTTTTGGAAAACCATTCTCTTTATCATTTGTTGCAGTTCTTCCACATTCTTAGACATTCTATCGTATTTGGGATCAGATGTGGAAGCTACATTGTCATCCCTATATGTTACCCTCTTTGCAGCCTTTAGTCTTGCCCTTTTTTCCATCAGGTTTGCTTCTATGGTTATTTCTCCTTTATGCATGTCTTCCAGGGTGGTGTATTCTTTGTCTCTAAGCTCATAGGCCAGGTCAGCATCAAATCCATCAGGATACTTAGCCAGGGCCATACCTTGAGGAGGTTTTATGTGTGGAGGGAGAGCATTATAAATGCTGTTGAATCTAGTGGTGTAATCGTGAACACTCTCTCCTACACTCCTCTTAAGGGACATGTATTCTGCTAGGAGCTGGCGAGGGTTTGCTCTAACCTCCCATTTGTTTATAAAGGTCTGGTATAATGCAGGGAGATCTTGAATACTGCCAGGAGGCAACCCTTTAAACCATTTCTTGACCTCGCCCCCTAAGCTTTAGGCAAAGATCCTCATTTTGATTGTTTCATCATCAATTTCCATATAATCAAAAGAGTCCTCCATTTTATCTACATGTTGCTGAGTTGTTATGGACTCTTTAGCAGTGAAGTGTGGGATTTTTGACTGATAATCATTGGGAAAGGGTAACAAGGGTTGAGGTAAAAGTAAAGGTGCATACCAGGCTGCCATAATGATGTTCTGATGGGGTATAGGGTTAGCTTGAGCCGCTGGTATTTGGATGACAGGGATGTTTGGACGAGCAGAAGTCTGTTGAGCAGATCTAGGGTGAGAGAAACCCAAGTTTTGAAGGAAGTGAAAACTAGGTGGTGTGGAAGGAGGGGTTTCACTATCCCTAGTGTTTTGACCACTGTTAGATGGTGTATTGTAAGCTTCGAGGTCTTGCTGGTCTAGATGATTGAATGACCTAGTTCTCAGTAGTCTATTAGGTATGTCTAGGCCAGGGAGGAAATGTGCTAGAGCTGTTAGGTTTTCTGGTGCAGAATTAGCTATAAGAATGTTGCTAGAAATAGTTGATCTCCTACTTACAGGTGTTCTCTTGAGGATTTTCTCAGGATTATCAACTATTTCAGGTGGGTTTGGATCAGGGCAAGCTCTCGTATGAATGGTTCTATGAGCCAGAATGTTGTTCTTGAACTAAGCATCTTAACCCTACTTGTCACTTCTATTGTGGTTAATGTTGTCTCGGGGACTGGTCTCCCAGTGGAGTCTTCATTATGTTTCGGGTCTGGTCTTCTAGTGGAGTCTGATGCGAAACCAAGATGATCAGCAGGCCTACTGATCACCAGTGGAGTCTTTTAACGTTTAGGAACAATGGAGTCGCCAGGTGGAGGGTTTAGAATGTTTCAGGGGATACATTGTCCACCACAGTGCTGATGAAATATCCCTTTTCAAGAATATCCCACTAAACACAACAAACTCTAACCAGAGATTGACTGGGAGGGCATTTACCAAATATGTCACCTCAAAGAAGAGGACGAGATCCGGAGGCTACCTGGCCCTTCCCATGCTCTGTCTAAGAGTATGAGATACACAACGAACGGAGGATGATTCAAGAAAGGGATGACTTTCTTCCAATCTAACCAGAGATTCTGGGTTTGAATGCCTAGGGATGTTCAAAGTGTAATGCACTCAAATTCCCCAGCGGAGTCGCCATTATGTTGGGGTTCCCATGTTTTGGCCAGATTGGCAAGACCAAAAGATGAGACAACATCGGAACCACTTTTAGACCTTAAGATCTAGCCCTCCTAGGTCCAGAGAGGGATATCTCTATGATAGCCAAAGGTTTATGTCTTTAAGGCTCAAAGTATAATATTTTAGGCTAGTTATAGGCTCGAGGTTGTTTGTTTGATTGTTTATGTTTGGTTGTTGGGAATCAGGAAGGAAGGTTCCAATATAAGACAAGGATGGACAACAAGGGAATTTAGGCAAAGGTAGATAACTCAGGGAACATCAAAGCCATTGGGCAATGGAGTCAAGAAAGGATTTACTTGTGTTCAATGTGCAAGCTTTCGATTAGGCTAGTCATCTAGAGCATTTGGATCTTAAAATATAGGAGATGAAATGGAACATCAAGGACTAAAAATGAAAAGGAGGAGAACCATCTAATTCTGTCTATAGATCAGGACAGAGGTCATTTAACTCCAGACCTGCTTGGACCAAATCAGAGGCAATTACAAGGGATCTTAGAAAGGCTAGCTGGTCGTGCAAAGATCCTAGTGGATAGGGCTAACACTAATCCCCAGTGTTCCCAAACCTTCCAGCTAAATCCTACCAAGAACATCTAAACATGAACTTCATCAATTCATACATCAGACAGCAGGCAATATCATCCACTACACTGGTTAAATCAATTGAAATCAACATTCAGATACACATATAAGCAGAAAACATTGAGGTAGGGAGAGGAGGAAACATAGGGCACCTAACAAGGGTGAATCCTATGTTATACTTTTGTTGCCTACCAGCAGAAATGAAATGAAACGGACCATAACATAAGAGCAAGTCAATCACAAATACAGAGAAAAAGGAAACATCACCAGCTGCTTTAGATCAGGATCCAAAGAAACATGCTTGTCATATTAAAAACAACACCAATCATGTACATCATTGCCCACAGCTTGAACATTCAGTCTGAATACATCAAATCTCAGTCTATCTTTACAATATTACACAGAGAACTTGTCTCAAGAGGAAGATACTTGCATTTCACTGATATCTCATCAACAACCATTACAATGTTTCCTTCTGTGCTTTATAGCAAAGGGTGAGCCTAAGATCGACTGAAGGAGTAGGTGAAAATTAAATGTATCTTTAAACACAACAATGAATGCAGGGCCAAAACCCATTCTGCTTGACATACTGTATATTTAATCTCTGTCACCTTCCTTGTGAGAGAATTATCTGCTCCAGATTTGATCTTGACATCTTTTGGCTGAAGTACTCCTGGATGATTTGAACAAAAATGAAATAAACTGCTAGGAAGGTTTGTCTCATAAATGTCTGACTGTTTTTGAGCTGTAGTTAGGGCGGAAATTCTTTCAGGGATGCTATGTATAATAAATCTATATGGACGTCATGTACCTGATGAAGAACAAACATTCTGCTGATGAAAACTCGATATTACCTTTTGCCTGTGCTCGGGATCCTTTAGTCGATCCTCGGGGTCTGTAATCTGCTGCTTTGTCCTTTAAACTTCGGATTAAAAGCTCAAGATCCTCATAAGCTAGGTTTAATCTTCCTTTTTCTCTACGCTGAAACATTCTGCCGCTCCATTTTTTTCTGACAAGGTAGCTCGGGTTTTAATGGTGATGGGAGATTTGCTGCAGAGTTCGCACTCTGTTCCTTTAATGAAAATCTTGTCTCTACCTTCCCGGGCCTTCGTTCATAAATCCAGCCACTGCGGATGATCTTCCTCGGATCTAGTTGTCTGGGTAGCATAGGAGTTTATCATGGTGGCCATTCTTTCTTTACATCTCTGCAAGAACACGAAAACTGTGAAGAAATCCATGGACGAGGGTGGCGGGTGACACGGATGGATGAAACAGACGCATTTGGTGACATGGCGGAAGAAACTACAAAGGAAACAGTGAAAACTTGTTCTGGTTAGGGTTGGCGGAACACAGAGCGAAAATGCATGAAAAATGAATGATAATCGTGAAAAGACATGAAAAGGGCTGATTATACGTAATGGGCAGGGAGGGAGTATGGAGTGTGCATGTGGAGTGACGTGGTGGCTCGGGGGTGATGGAATGGTCAACCATCAATATATAGATCCGGACCGTCGATCGGGCAGAGGTCAACGGCGAGGGCGATAGATAGTGGGCATGTTGGCGTAGCGGGGACCGATTAACGGGCGAGCAACTTGGACGAAGGAAAGCTGTCGAATGAAGATCTCAAGATCTAACGGTGATCGTGAATTCCGCTGCCCGGCTTTCGTCTGGGAGATATTGTGCAAAATGACGGTTTTCAGAATAGTACAGGAGGACGCGTGGCAGGAGATGAGTGGAATTGCTGGGTGCCCAGGGAAAACCACTCAGCGCCCAACGGTGGTGCGGAAAAAACCACGGCTGTTTATGAACAATGAAGGCGGGGAAGGGGGGACCACCTCTTCAAGCACACTCCGCGCCGCTGGATCTGGTCTTAATTGGACGACGGAGATCAACCACGGGAGCCGAGGTGTACGGGCACGGGAATTTTGGGCTGACCCCCCCGTAGTGCATAACGACCGTTGATTTGAGTCGTCCCATATCCCGAGGGGTCAACTACGGGGGCTCCGTAGTTTGACTCTATGGATGGAGAAGAGCCCCCGCAAGGAAAGAGCCTTGGTCACGGCGCCGGGTCACATGGCAGATGAAGGAGCGCGGGGCTATGGCCAAAGGGGCCAGGGCCCGAAATATGATTTTTTTCACATTTTAAAGCATTTTTTGGCCCAAGGGAAGGAACGATAGAGAAGAGAGGTGGAGAATTAGGGAAATAAAGGGTGATGGGGGAGTTTGAGGGGATTTTGGAGAATTTAAGAGGGTGATGGAGGGGATAAAAGGAAGAAAAGGGATCTCGACAAAGGAAAGGGGAGGGTAAAATGGGGGTATTTGTAGGGGTATAAAGGGGCAATAGTGGGCCTTTTGAGAAATGGATCAGCAGACAGGATTTATACAAGGAAAAGCACTTAGAGACTTCAAGGAGAATGGTTTTTCAGGAAAAGACATCCCTTGAAGGCTCAACAATCATTCAGCCCCCAGCTTGCTTGTCAAGAATTTCATAGGGGGGCTAACAATAGGATCAGCTAAAAAATATGACCTAAGAAGAAAAAAGAATCAAGAAACTCCCAGGTACAAAACCTCTAATAAATCTGCCAAAAACAACCCTGAAAATGTTTTCGAAAAGACAACAGAAATTCATAAAACAGTGGCTTTAAATTCTAATTCAAACAAAGGGAAAAACACCCAAGCTAATGAAAAACAGAGTGTTAACCCCAGTAGCACTAGCATCTCAGCTAGTGCTCCTGAAAAAACCATTTTAACAGTTTCAAATAATAGAAATCAGCAAGTTGATTTTGTTGATGAGTCAGTGACCAAGAATGCTGAATTAAACATTTTAAAAAACCAGATTCCTTTTAGCTTAGAGAATGAAATATCCAAAATCAAAATCTCTGTCCCACTCACTGAATTAGTCACTTAAAATGTATATAGAGGTCAAATTTTGAAAGCTTTGAACATAGAAGATGTTCATGACACAGTTAACTTAAATGATGATACCCTGGAGCTCATATTTGGACCAAAAATTGAAGGAAAATTTCAAGAAGGAACCACCCTTCCATTCTACATCAGCTTAGACACCCATGATAATATTTTATACAATGCCATGCTTGATTCAGGAGCATCACACAACCTCATGCCCAAGGTAATAATGGAAATATTAGGCTTAGAGGTAACTAGACCCTACAAAGACTTATATTCCTTTGATTCAAGTAGGGTGAGATGCCTAGGCCTAATAAAGGATCTGTGTGTTAACTTAGCCCAAATACCATCCAAGAGTTTAGTGATGGAAATTGTAGTGGCTGATATAACCCCCAAATATGGCATGCTTATTTCAAGGTCATGGGGTGCTAAGTTACAAGGTACTATGCAGATGGATATGACTTATGCCACCATCCCTATCTTCAGTCAGCCTAGAAGACTCTATAGGGAAATACACATGAAATACATGGTGAGTAGTCAAGAAAGACCAGAGAACTCTCCTCTTTACTCCATACACACTGACCTTGACTCTTTCATTATTTTCAATGATGATATTCCTAAAGAGCAAGAGTTAGTCGATGAAAAACCATTAAATGTTGTAATCACTTCACATGCAAACATAGTTATAGTCATGGATAAAGAGGAAAACAAAGAGGAAATTAAAAATTAGTTTGTTGATTTTGAAATTTACAACAAACAGAGTAGACATCTTGAGGTCCAGAATAGTCACAATCACAATGCATATCCATGAAAATCAAGGAGGAAAACCTCAAGACATTGAAAACCTTGACGAAAAAAACTCAGAAAAGCGTAATGCAAACCCTTGTACAAAGCATAATGGTGAACAAAACAAAGAGGACAGCAATAAAATAAATGACAAATATGAAAATAATCCTCTTTGGAACATGAATTTTGATGGGTCTTGCACTAAAAATGATGCAGGAGCAGGCATATGGATACACAACACTCAAAACAATCATGTTGAGGGGAAATCCTATAAATTAAACTTTCACTGTACAAAAAACATAGCTGAGTATGAGGCTCTCCTTTTAGGTCTGCATTTATTGAAAAAAATAGGGGCCAAAAGGATAAAAGTTCATGGGGGTTCTAATTTGATTATTAGGCAAGTAAATGGGGAGTATAGTGCTAAACATCCAAGACTTAGAGCCTATAGAAATGATGCCATGGATTTATTAAAAACATTTTATGAATTCCAACTTATCTTTCTCCCAAGAAACCAAAATGTCCTTTCCAATGGTTTATCCTTTGTTGCTAGAACTTGTCTTACACCTTATGAAACCAAGCAATGCACCACCCAAGTCAAATTTAGACCAGTTGTCCCAGATAATGAAAAATATTGGCAATTTTTTGATGGAGATAAACAAATAGAAGACTTCCTGCAGTCCAAAAATGAATTTGAAACACCAAGCTCAGCTTCAGATTATGATGAAGACTATCTTACTGAAGAAAATCGACTTACCAAAGAAGAAAATTCACCCATGATTGTTGAAATAATTTTTTTAACCTATGAACCCAATCATAAAATAGAGAATAGCACAGATTTAGAAAATGAAGACTTAGAAGTGCTGCAATCTAAAGACCAAAGCTTGCCAAAAGGACTGGTTCCTTTAGAGGAATTATTTGATTTGAATTATGTGGCCAAGAAGCCAAAACTGAAACCCATAGAATCTGAAGTGGAAGAATGCAACATAGGCAGTAAGGAAAAGCCTAAATTAATCAATCTTTCTAAAAATTTGCCAGCTCACATTAAACTGAAATACATTGAGCTTCTTAAGGAATTTTCTGATCTGTTTGCATGGATTTATGAAGATCTAAAATCATACGATACAGAAATAATTCAGCATAAAATACCCCTTAAAGAAAGCCAGAAACCTTTTAAACAGAAATTGCGCAGAATCAACCCTGTTCAATTAACTCTGGTAGAGAAAGAAATTAGGAAAATTTATGATGCTGGAATTATAGTCCCTTTTAGATACTCAGAGTGGGTGTCTAATCTTGTATCAATTAGGAATAAAACAGGAGAGATAAGGCTATGCATTGATTTTAGAAACTTAAACAAAGCCTCATTAAAGGAAAATTATCCTTTGCCCAAAATGGATCATATCCTATAAAAGGTAGTTGGCTCTAAAAGAATTTCTTTGCTAGATGGCTTCTCAGGGTACAATCAAATTTTGGTACATCCTAATAATCAACTCAAAACAGCCTTTACTACACCTTGGGGTACTTTCATGTATTTGAAAATGCCCTTTGGTTTAATGAATGTTGGTGCCACATTTCAAAGAGCCATGGAAATTTCATTTTTAGAAGAAACAGGTTAACTAATTGTGATTTACCTTGATGATATAATTGTTTATTCTAAAACAAATGAAGAACACCTTATACACTTAAGAAAAGTCTTTGAGAAATGCAGCAAATTTGGGTTATCATTAAATCCAAAAAAAACATTGTTTGGTCTCGAAGAAGGAAAACTTCTTGGATATATCATATCAGAAGAAGGAATAAGGATAGACCCAAAAAGGATTGATGGTATATTGAAAATCAACCATCCCAGAAACATCAAGGAACTTCAATATTTCATTGGAAATATTAATTTCTTGAGAAGGTTCATACACAATCTAGCTGAACTTCGTAGAAACATAAAAAACATGCTTAAGAAGGAAGAAGGAGTTAAATGGACCTTAGAAGAAAAGAAATCATTTGAATTGGTAAAACAAGCAATCACCAAAACACCAGTTCTTATTAGTCCTAATTTTTCAAAAGATTTCTTCACTTTTTCATTTACATCAGAACACACAGTAGTTGTTGTCCTATTACAGAAAAATTTGGATGGACAAGAGCAGCCCATTGCATTTTTCAGCAAGGCACTAAGGGATGCACCTCTAAAGTACAACATGATTGAAAACAAGCCTTTGCCTTGGTCAAAGCCTTAAAAGACTTCAGAGTTTACATTTTACATTCCCACATCATAGCATTTGTGCCTCAATCAGTTGTGAAAGACATATTGACCCAAGATCCAGATGGCAAAAGAAGAAAGTGGATTGCTGTAATCTTAGAATATGACTTAGAAATCAAGCCCAATAAATTCATAAAGGGTCAAGGACTAGCAAAACTTATGGATGAATCCAACTTTCAACCTCTTGATATAAACATGTTTAATGCATTATATGAACAAGAGGAGTTTTCAACTCCAATTATTGAAGACCATTTTTTGAATTCATCTTGGTGTGCTGATATTTTGTATGTTTTGCTCAATCTTAATGTTCCTCCTAGTTTTTCTAAAACAAAGGCAAGATTCTTAAAATTGAAATCTGTAAATTACTGCATTTTGAATAAATGTTTATATTGGAAAAATGCTAGTGGATTATCGCTTAAATATTTGCCTGAGAATGATGCAGATAAGATCAAGCATGAGTTTCATGAAGGAGAATGTGGAGGCCACCTCTACTGGAATTCAACTACTAACAAAATCCTTAGACCTGGTTATTACTAGCCCACCCTCTTTCAAGATGTTCATAAAATAATTATTACCTATCATAAATGCCAAATATTTGAAGGAAAAAGAAAACTGCTTCCCTTACCTCTACAACCAATCACTGTTGAAGCTCCTTTTCAGCAGTGGGGTCTAGACTTCATTGGGGAAATCCATCCTCTCTCATTTGCCCAACATAGTTGGATCCTCACAGCAACAAACTATTTTACCAAGTGGATAGAAGCCATCCCATCTAGGAATGCCACAGACTCAATCATCATTTCATTCCTTGAAAATAATATATTATCCAGATTTTGCTGTCCTAGAAAGATCATAAACGATAATGATGTTGCCTTTGGATCTAAGAAGATGGTAGAATTCTGTCATAAGTATCATATCATATCGGGTCATTCCACAGCTTATTACCCTCAAGGTAATGGGTTGCAAAGTCCTCAAATAAAATTTTGGTAAACATTATCAAGAAGTTGTTGGAACACAACAAGAAATCATGGCACAATAAGCTAGTACATGCTTTATGAGTAGATAGACTAACCATTGAAAATCCCATTGGAATGTCTCCCTACCAGCTAGTTTATGGAACTGATGCAACATTTCCAACCAGTTTAGGAGTGCCAGTAATGAAGCTGATCCAAGAAGTACAGTCTGAATATGATGATGTAACAAGAAGAATAAACCAGAAAATACATCTACAACAGACCAGGGAGGAAGTATACATCAAAGCACAACAACTACAAGAAAATATCAAGAAGTTGTTTGACAAAAGAACCAAGGCAAGTGATTTCAAGATTGGTGGTAAAGTTTTGAAATGGGATTCAAGAAGAGAAGATAAGGGCAAACATGGAAAATTTGATAACTTATGGCAGGGCCCTTATCTTATCCAATCTGCTATTGGGATCAATGCATTTTTTCTGCAAGAGTTGGATGGAGCTGAGTACTTTGGAGGTCCTATTAATGGCAGGGTTCTCAAACATTATTTTTGTTGACTGATATTTTTAATTTCAAGGCTTTTTATTCATTATATATAACACTATTTTTCAATTTGAAGAAATAAAACTACAAAAACGATAGAAAAAGAAAAAAGAGGGCAGAAATAAAACAAGAAAGGTACAACCCCATACCAAAAAAGAGAAAAAATCTGAAGGTGTGCAAGCTCAAATGCCACTACCAAAAGAAATTTTATTTTAGTCATACAGCCTAATCATGACTAAAATAGATTTCAATTTTTTGTTGATAGGTTACTAAATAAGATTTTCCAAATGGTTTAATCTTGGCTTATCAGTAGAATAGATTAGGATAAGAAAAACAGAGGTTCAAACAAGCTCAAGTCCCAAACATATAAATTTTGATGAGCATTTGGTTCTAATCTGCTCAAAATCTGAACCAAGAAAAAAAGAGAACAACTCAAAAATATCAAAATCAGAGCTACAAAAAGAATGAAGGATGCTTTTTTATCTTCAGATCTTAATCCTTCACAGTTTTGTTTCAAATTTCTGCAAATAAAGTTTATGTGCAGCTTTTTTTAATGTCATAGTCCCACAACAAATCAGACTGTCTAATCCTGATTTGACTGTGTTTTAAATCTCTATTTTAGAAAATAAACAATAAATTCTGCCAGACAGTCTAATCCTGGCAGATAGTAGCTTAGGTAGATAATTTATGAGTTCAACAGTCTAATCTGAACTCATTGAAGAAATAAGGTAGATTTAGATTAGTTATTCCTCCTTTCAAAAGAATAAAATGTTGATGTTTAAGGTCTGCAATTCCAAATGCACCTTCTGAAGAAAAAAATGTTAGGAAGTAGGCTGTGTAGGTAGAATGATTGGGAGAATTTGTTTGCTAATATGAAATGTTGTTCATATTTTCTAAAGCAGCATGATCGGTGGAGAAATATTTTCAATTGATAAAGGCATAGGTCTGCATCCCAGAGATCAAAATTTGAAGTTCTTGACACCTCAAAGGAGCTTTTATCCCCAAGTGGAGCCATTGTTAGCCATCAGTAAAAAATTTCATAAGCAAATGATGGCTAAAACACTCCTTGAGCCTTCACAAGATCATTTTCATAGAAAATCATTCATTCTTGAAGCCTGTTGTTCCCTAATTGTTGTTCCTTAACTATTGTGCCTTAAAAAGCCTGCTATTCCCTCCAAAAAATCCACCAAGAAAACCTGTTGTTCCCAAAGAAAATTGTTTCCTAAACAACCCCTTTTCATCATTTCATTCACTCATTATGACCCTTTTTTTACCCTCCATTTTCCTCTGAAAAAAATCCTTTTCTTTTTCATTTACCCTCCATTCCCCTCAAAAACCTTCAAAATCCCTTTTTAAACCTATAAATCCTTTTAATGGTTTAAAAACCCTTTATTTTTTACTCTATCGAAACTGGAAAAACCCCAAAAAATCCATTGAAAACACAAAAAACCCACTTATTTTTCTTTTTTTTAAAACACACAGGCCTTAAGTCCCTTTGGGTTTGAGCCCCAGCCCCTTCCACCATATAACCCACGCCCGCAACCAAGTGCTAGCCCCATTGTATTGGGCATTATCATCGCATCGGAATTTCCACTAAAAGCCTGCATTTTCCTTATAAAATAACCCCCCAATGCGATAAGCCCTCTTCTCCTTAGCCCTTGGTCGTTTCTCCACCATAAGACTGCACCTCGAACTAATCTCCAGCCCAAGCTCTTAAACCCCCTTCCCTTACCATTTTTTACCCCCATGCCCCTTACAAAAAACCTTTTTCTTTTCTTTTTCATCGCACAAATTGGTGGATTCCTTGTCATTAAAACCATCGATCTTAAAAAATCAACGGCCACAATGTTGAACCCTTAGTTAAACTGAGAGGGGGGGGGGGTGAATCAGTTTAACACATACATGGACTTTTAAAACTTTTCTTTTAAATCTTATTTACACCTTCATTTCATGGTCAACTTAATATGTGAGCAACAAGTATTACTATCAAACAACATTTGTTAATGTAATAAAGCAGATTGAATATGAGAGCAAAGAAGTATAAGCGTATGAGATAAACCACATCAACACACAAACATCATGCATGTAGACACCGTATATAAGTGGAAACCCATAAAGGGAGAAAACCACATCTTATTATTGTTGTGATGCAAAGGCAAGCTCCAACTCCCTCTCACCACCGAAGTCACAGTAACCAACCCACAGAGGTTCTATGGGTTCTATCCTCAATTCTGCAAGCTACAACTTGCAAGGAAGCTCCAACTCCCATCAATTTTCTGCAGGCACCAACCTACAGGAGGCTCCAACCTCAGTCAGCTACAACCGACATTTTATCAAGCTACAACTTGATGTGGAAGCACCAACTCCCATCTATTTTCTGCAGGCACCAACCTACAGGAGGCTCCTACCTCAGTCAGCTACAACTGACATCTATCAAGCTACAACTTAATAGGGAAGCTCCAACTTCCTTACTCTTTCAAAAGAAAAACACTTGTTGATTTACCTTGGATATCAGCTCTGCTTTGTACCTTCTTCTCTGTTGTTCATCAACTCTTATATCAGACCTGCATCATCTCTGCTCAGCCCCTTCTTCTTCTTTGCTCAGCTCCTCCTTATTCACATTCTTCTTGCAGCTTGCTTATTTTCTTCAACTATCTTCAATTCTGCTGCACACTCTCTCCTCTTCTCATTCTATTTTCATCAAACTCTCCTCTTGGATATTACCCCCTTTTATACAAGATAGCTTCATGACTATTTGTATTATACTGGGAATTCGAAATGGACAGTCATGTCTCTTTGCCTTCTGCCTTCTCATCTCTTTTCAGCTTACTCAGAAAAATGTAACTGTAGGTGCTTATTTTAATATTACAAAGGATATTTGCTCTCTCCGGAGACTTGCCAATGCATCACACCAATAAAAACAATTAAAACATTTACATTCGAATTACAATGTGAACTCAAACTCCGTCGTTGCACTTGCTCGTCGCATTTGTCTCTCGGGTTGCTCACAGTTTGTCCCTTTCTCTCTCGTATGCTCGCTTTTATGGTCACGCGTAACTCCCGAATTTATGAACCGCATTTTTATTTTAGTTTTATACCGCCGCTTTATATATAAATGAATCACGACCGTAATTCAATCCCTTACACGCAGCAAGTGTCTTGTTGATGTGGCGAGTTCCGCAGGCCGGAACATACATATATTACAATTGTATCTCATTAATAATCGCCCTCCCGTTAAGCTGAGGCCCGTGGGTCTACAGACCACGCGGCATGTTTTAATACAACCGAAACCATGTTTTATATATCTAACAACAATGATTTTATATAAACAATTGCCCTCCACTTTACCTCCGATGCGATTGACCATGGAACTAAAACATTTGTTAGTCATAATTTATAAGCCCATCGGGTCCGGGCTTCCATCGCAATCGCAAGTCTTTAACATATGTTCCGATTGACCAGTGCCGATGCGATTTTGACCGTAACTCAAATATGTATTAACCACCGTTTATACACCCATCGGGTCCGGAACTTCAAACAAATGCAATTGGGGTGTATAATAGAAAAGTTCTGATTGCGATCAGAACACGGATGCGATTTGCATCTATTAACTCCTGCTTATAACGGGATCGGGTCCGCCATTTCAATCGCAATGTTTTACAAAAGACATGCGATTGGGAACTCGGATGCGATTAGCAATTAACTGTGGTATATAACTCGATCGGGTCCGGCATTTCAATCGCAATCACAACTTTCTGTTGCGATGTTCCGCTACCCTTGCGATCTCCGATTGCGATTGTTGGCAAAGTATAACAACTTCGTTTTGTGCGCTCCATAATATAACAGACATATATGTATACTTTGCCAAAGGGTTAAGCGATTCCCGGAATGTGTTTTATATGTTATATGTAACGCCCATAGGGTAATGATTCTCGGAATTATACATACGACTGTATCTGCCGGCTTGGGCGATTCTCGGAATTTTATATCTGTCCTCCCAAGTTGCCGATTTCGAATTATATATCTGCCTTCCCAAGGGCGATTTCGACCTCGCAATGCCTACCTCTGCCTCGCCGCCGCATTGGTCGTTTGCTCGCTCGCTCGTCCATGCCTCACTTGCCCGCCTTCCGTTATATTCGCTCCTCTCGCTTTCATATTTGTCGCTTTCTCCATTGTATTCACATCAAGCCTTTTTCTCTGCCTTTGTTTCGGGCCGCTCCCTTGCCCCCGTTCGTGATCTGGCCGCTTTCTTTCTCCCCGAGTGCGTTCCTTGTCGGCCTCTGTTACTTCTTTGTCTCTTCCTTTCTGCTATATCTGTTGTCTTAGTTTCTTTGTGCTCCTTCCTCTGTTGCATCTATAGAATCCACTCCACCTGTTATACTTGTAGCAAATCCTATGAGGCTCCGATCTTCTATGCTTTCAATTGAATAATTGTGAAAAAACACAAATTAGCTTCTACTAGATTGTCTACACAATCTTCCCACTTGAATAATTGTTCCTCATCACTCTGTCTCATTCCTCAGCTATTAAATGGCCCTCTTCTACTGTCCTCACTACTTTTAGCACCTCATCTGACTCCTGCTGCCTTTGTTTCTTCTATGCTCTACTTGTCTTATGCTCTCTTTGTTTCATCTGCTCCTAGACTGATGCTACTCCTTAATTCTCCTTTTGCTGTCTCTGCTTCTTTAAATGACCCTGTCTCTGCTGCTTGACCCTCTCTACATCTTGTTGCTATGCTACTCTCTTTATCTTGTTGCTGCCTCAGGTGTTCTTCCTTTTCCATCTCCTTTGCCTTGTTGCTACCTCAGGTGTTCTTCCTTTGCCATCAATGACAACATTTCCAACAATCTCCTCTTGGCATTGATGGAAATACACTTCCACCGATAATCCAATGCTTCCTCCAAGTCTTCCTCTGCCTAGCTTCTTTTAGAAGACCCTTTCTTCTATTACCTACTTTTCCTCCCCCTTTGACATCAATTGAAAAGGGTTGCACATTTCTTAGTGTAGATTTTGTCTTTGAATTTCCTCTCTCTGATTTGTGTTTATACCTTCTTCTTCTGACTTTGTACCTTGCTGCTCTAGACTGGTGTACGAGAGTTGTTGAGAGAACACTTTTGAGGATAATTGAACTTGAATAAACATTCAGTATCTGTCTGATGTAGTGTGCCAATACATTTATGTTGAGGAAGATTGTAGATGGAATATGTCTTCTTCTACAATACTCATCTGCAGTACAACATTTGTTCAATTGTGATGAATCCAATATATCTTTTATTGTTGCGGTACACCTTTCTTGCCTGTTGGTGATGATATGAGCTAGGATGTTGATATTACCCTTAATAGCTGAAGGTTCTTGTTACAAATGTGATCAATGAATCGACCAGAATTTGATCTAAGAGATCAAATGCCTTTACTGCTTGCATAATGTACTTTCAAAACAAAACCTTGAGGTAGGATGCATTCAATGTAGTGGTCAATATCACTTATCAACCATGCAATTCATTTATGTCATAAGGGGTATGTATGTAAATGATCACTCTCTCTTTAAATGGTGAAATACCAGCAGTTCCTTTCAGCTGAAGTAAGCTTGTGATGAAGTAGTCATTTCAGATGATTTAAAACTCCCTGGGCTTCAAATGGTAATCAATGCTAGTCCTTTATCTTTCAGAGTACTTTGATTCATAAGTGTAAACATAATACCGATCCCTTTAGCTCTACCACCGACCTTCTCAAACCGAATGCGTAATCCGCATAACGCCGGGAATACTACCTTGATGTACGTTTGCCATAATACTTTTGATCCCGAGGACCCGTTTATCCTTACCTAGTCAACATCTCCCCCGGAATGATATTCCCCATTGATGGATATGCCACCGTACCTAGCACCACCTGATATTACCTCGATAAACCACAGAGATTTCATTTTAGCTTGCACATGAACCCATAGTTTCCACTATTGATCTTCCCACTGTTCACACCAACAATCATCAATATACTGAATCTGATCTTGGCATCATTAACCTGCTACTTATTTTGTCATCCCGATTTGAAAGAATGTCACTGCATTTTATTTTTTATGACAGTTCTAGAATCATTGCTGCTTTATACACTGCTTTATATACCAATTCAACTGTTACCATGGCTTCTTGATGCCTTTTTAATAATCGCAACTAGACTTGATAACAAACCTTTGAAGATTTGAATATACCACTCGCTTTATAGTTCGTCGCCTGACCTTGTATTAATACTCCATGCTTTGAAAAACAAACTTTATAATAAGACTTTCGGACTGGCCCACCTATGCACCGTACCTCCTCTATCTTCCGCGCACTTTTATTAAACTTCACGTATCTTCATCGAATAGTCACCGCCGGATGTCCCGTTTTCAAATCAACGGTCTTGAGAAATTCCGCTCGGTGTCCCGGTATTGACGTTAACTTGCGAAATCGCAGGTTAAACGGTGGCTTCCAATACCACCTATTCCACGTGTCAACAATCTTATGGAATCGCTAGCCCTATAGATAATACTGCCTCCGTACCAAAAGTGGTGCGAAATAATCCGGAAACCATAAGTGGTTTTGCTACAGTGTTTCACCAAGTTTCCGGTTTTCTTTATTAAATAGTCGTTTTTCAGTATATTATAATGATTCGAACCCACTCACGAAGGTTTCACTCCACCATTCACATTGCGCATTTGACTATGGTTCCGCTTCACCATTCACAACCCTTGCACCATACATAACCTTTGCAGATTTCCACCATACATAACACGGTTTCGTTTATTCTTATGCAGAGGTTTCTTATGCATTTCTTATAAATATTCTGCTATAGGGTCTCATTCATTCGGAATTCTCGTCACAGGATTTAACTAGTCAAATGCCTTTGCTGCCTCTGTTCTCCTTCTAACAATTTTGCTGGCTATTGTGAGTTTCAGATGGTCTTCTTCTTCCATAGATCTCTAGAGGAACTTCCTTCCTTTACCGATTCTATACCGTTATCATTCCAAGGGAGCTCTTCTTAGACTACTTTCTATGGGGTCTATATATGAACCGATCTCCCCCCGGGATGCTGTTTGCTATTTTTCACTGATGGATTTTTACATTGTCTCCTAGACAGCCTCCTGCCGAGATCGTGGTATGATTTATTATGTTATTGAGATGATAGGCTCCCCTTTTCTCTTTTCTTTCCATACTCTATTGGGGTTCATCATAATGTCTGCACTCCTCTCTGATTCATAGTTTTGTTTGATTGGATTGGATTTCATCATCTGTCTAGAGTTCTTTAATATATATGGCAGTTTATAGTATTTAGCTTTGTGACCACGCTTGGGGCATACATAAAATCTTATTTGACCAAGGTGCATTTGAGCTGATGTATACTATTTCATTCCCCTTTTTGAACATAACTTACAATCAACATATTTATGTCCAAATTCATTGCATGCATAACAGTAGCCATGGAAATGATTTGTGTACCTGGTGGAAGATTGTCATTTTCCTTTGCTTGCTTGAGGGGTTCTTCTCTTTTGCTGCATCTTTTGCTGGTTGGAGTTGATAGACCTTCTCTTACATTGTGCTGCATTATGTCCTGGTTTATGACAAGAGAAACATGTGTTATTTTTCATAGGAGGAAAGAACCTCTCCTTTCACATCTTTCGAATTTGTTCACTTATCCCTAGGAGCATATACTTTAGTATCGATTGTTTCATCCTCTCATTCTATGCTCCTTCATGTTGCTGTCATGTTGCTACTTGATTATGTTTGTTTCTTTACAACCATGTTCCATTGCTTCGCTTCGTAGGAATTTACGAGTTGTTTCTGCCGCTTCTTGCTTTTACAAAAAAATGATTTTCGTTATCTTCAACCTTGGACTTACTGGTTTCACCTTCATATCCTATCCCAGCCTTTATGAGAGGTTATCTTTGAGCATTTAGTATTTGGTCTAGCTGTCCAGAGCTTTTCATTTGAGGAATATTCATTAATAAATCTCTTTGGGCTTTTTCTAAGTTCTTTCTTAGGCTCACTACTTCTTCTTCCATCCTTTCACATTCCTGACTTTTCTCTCTCATTTGTTGCAGTAGAGTGTCTTCTATTTTCCTTGCCTCCTCAAGCTGTGTCTTTAGACAAATAATTTATTTCCTATCTTCATATTATTTCTCATCACATATTTGCACTACTATCTTAAGATCTTTGTTTTCCTTCTTCAATCTTTCTATTTCAGTCAAAGCAGTGTCAAGTTTGGCTTTTTCTTCAGCTGCAATTTCTTCATGGTTCTTATCTCCATTCATACTATCAGGTACTTCATTTGATTGAATATTTTCTTGTTGACATGAATTTTTCTTCTTCTTAATTCTCTTATCCTTCTTGTCAGTGCAGTCCTTAGTGTCTACTCCATGTATGAAGTGCAATCTATCCCAGATTTCCTTTGCAGAATTTAAATCCATTATTAACTCAAGATCCTTGTTATGAAGATTGTTATATATCACACATTTTTCCTTGGAATTCCTCTGTTGTTCTTTCACCGTGGATGATTCTTTGTAGTAACCATCACATACAAGCTTCCATACCTCAAGTTCATCAGCCATTAAACCTGTCTTAACCTTATCTCTCCATTCAGGAAAGTTTGTTGTATTTAGCACAGGTACATTTTGATAGTCCATGACTTAACCAGATCTCCTTCAAGCTATTAAGCTTACACCAAAGGAACCTGGCTCTGATACCAATTGCTGAACCCTTAGTTAAACTGAGAGGGGGGGGGGTGAATCAGTTTAACACATACATGGACTTTTAAAATTTTTCCTTTAAATCTTATTTACACCTTCATTTCATGGTCAACTTAATATGTGAGCAACAAGTAGTACTATCAAACAGATTTGTTAATGTAATAGCTGATTGAATATGAGAGCAGCAAGTATTAAGAAGATGAGATAAATCACATCAACACATAAACATCATGCATAGAGACACCAGATATAAGTGGAAACCAATAAAGGGAGAAAACCACATCTTATTATTGTTGTGATGCAAAGGCAAGCTCCAACTCCCTCTCACCACTGATTTTCTATAGGCTCCAACCCACAGGAGGTTCCTACCTCAATTCTGCAAGCTACTACTTGCAAGGAAGCTCCAAATCCCATCAATTTTCTACAGGCACCAACCTACAGGAGGCTCCAACCTCAATCATCTACGACTGATATTTATCAAGCTACAACTTGATGTGGAAGCACCAACTCCCATCTACCGTGCACCAACCTGCTGTGGAGGTTTCCGCCCGCCTCGCCTATAATCGACATCTATCAAGCCACAACTCGATAGGGAAGCTCCAACTTCCTTACTTTTCAAAGAAAACACTTGCTGATTTACCTTGGATATCAGCTCGGTTTTGTACCTTCTTCTCTGCTGTTCATCAACTCTTATATCAGACCTGCATCATCTCTGCTCAGCCCCTTCTTCTTCTTTGCTCACCTCCTCCTTATTCACATTCTTCGTGCAGCTTGCTTATTTTCTTCAACTATCTTCAATTCTGCTGCACACTCTCTCCTCTTCTCATTCTATTTTCATCAAACTCTCCTCTTGGATATTACCCCCTTTTATACAAGATAGCTTCATGACTATTTGTATTCTATTGGGAATTCGAAATGGACAGTCATGTCTCTTTCCCTTCTGCCTTCTCATCTCTTTTCAGCTTACTCAGAAAAATGTAACTATAGGTGCTTATTTTAATATTACAGTGGGATATTTGCTCTCTTCCGGAGACTTGCCAATGCATCACAAACAATAAAACAATTAAAAAATTTACATTCGAATTACAATGTGAATTCCAGCTCACTCATTTTGTCTCTCGTTTGTCATGACGGTTCTTTTCTCTTAACCTGCCTTTCTCCCTTTCTCTCCGTATGCCTCCCGTTTATGGCCGCCAGAATCGAATTTATGAACTGCATTTTTATTTTAGTTTTATACCAGCACTTTATATATAAATGAATCTGCTGACTGTAATTCAATCCTTTACACGCAGCAAGTGTCTTGATGATGTGGCGAGTTCCGCAGGCCGGAACATACATATATTACAATTGTATTACATTAATAATCGCCCTCCCGTTAAGCTGAGGCCCGTGGGTCTACAGACCACGCGGCATGTTTTAATACAACCACAACCTTGTTTTATATATCTAACAACAATTATTTTATATAAACAATCGCCCTCCACTTTACCTCCGATGCGATTGACCATGGAACTGAAACATTTGTTAGTCATAATTTATAAGCCCATCGGGTCCGGGCTTCAATCGCAATCGCAAGTCTTTAACATATGTTCCCGATTGACCACAAGCGATGCGATTTTGACCGTAACTCAAATATGTATTAACCACCGTTTATACACCCATCGGGTCCAGAACTTCAAACAAATGCAATCGGGGCGCATAATAGAAAAGTTCCGATTGCGATCAGAACACGGATGCGATTTGCATCTATTAACTCCTGCTTATAACCGGATCAGGTCCGCCATTTCAATCGCAGCGTTTTACAAAAGACATGCGATTGGGAACTCGGATGCGATTAGCAATTAACTGTGGTATATAACTCGATCAGGTCCGGCATTTCAATCGCAGCGTTTTACAAAGGACATGCGATTGGGAACTCGGATGCGATTAGCAATTAACTGTGGTACATAACTCGATCGGGTCCGGCATTTCAATCGTAATCACAACTTTCTGTTGCGATGTTCCGCTGCCCTTGCGATCTCCGATTGCGATTGGGGAGAGTACCCACCATCTAAAACTTCGTTGTGTGCGCTCCATAATATAACATACATATATGTATACTTTGCCAAAGGGTTAAGCGATTCCCGAAATATGGTTTATATGTTATATGTAACGCCCATCGGGTAATGATTCTCGGAATTATACATACGACTGTATCTGCCGGCTTGGGCGATTCTCGGAATTTTATATCTGTCCTCTGGGTTGGGCGATTCTCGGAATTATAACAGCTCTACCTCTACCTTTGTCTCTGCTTCTCCTGTCGCTTTTCCTCTGCCTCTACCTCTGCTGTAGTGATAACGACTCTGCCTCTATTATATTCGCTTCCTCTGCCTTCATTTGCTGCCTCCATTGTATTCACTGCTTCCTTTTTCTGTCTTTGATTCAGCGCTGGCCCCTTTGCCTGTCTGTGATTCAGCGCTGCCTTCTTTTCCTGAGTGCTGCCTCCTTTGCTGCCTCTGTTACTTCTTTGTCTCTTCCTTTCTGCTATATCTACTGTCTTAGTTTCTTTGTGCTCCTTCCTTTGTTGCATCTATAGAATCCACTCCACCTGTTATACTTGTAGCAAATCCTATGAGGCTCCGATCTTCTATGCCTTCAATTGAATAATTGTGAAAAAACACAAATTAGCTTCTACTAGATTGTCTACACAATCTTCCCACTTGAATAATTGTTCCTCATCACTCTGTCTCATTCCTCAGCTATTAAATGGCCCTCTTCTAATGTCCTCACTACTTTGCACCACCTCATCTGACTCCTGCTGCCTTTGTTTCTTCTATGCTCTACTTGTCTTATGCTCTCTTTGTTTCATCTGCTCCTAGACTGATGCTACTCCTTAATTCTCCTTTTGCTGCCTCTGCTTCTATAAATGACCCTGTCTCTGCTGCTTGACCCTCTCTACATCTTGCTGCTATGCTGCTCTCTTTGTCTTGTTGCTGCCTCAGGTGTTCTTCCTTTGCCATCTCTTTTGCCTTGTTGCTGCCTCAGGTGTTCTTCCTTTGCCATCTCCTTTGCCATCAATGACAACATTTCCAACACACAAAGGCTTTCGCGCCTCTTCTCTTACCCTTCCTCTGCCCAAATCCTGCCATCCATTCACCCTGGCAAATTAATCTCCTCCGTCGATCTATATGATCTGACGGTCTTCATTAACCCCGACACCCAATCCCATCAAGGGGCCTACCATCCACTACTTAAAGCACCCATCCAATCATGCATTGACACCTGGCCCACACCAAAGCCCTTGTCGTGCACCTTTCTCGTCGCATTCTCTCCCAACCATTGAATCTGCCCCGCTTGATCCAACGGTCAATATTGCATATCACGCAATTTTTGTGTTCGGAGTTTAACACTCCAAAATCACGCGATACTAGCGGTATTGAAAAGGCCAAGCAGCGCAATACAATTAGATCGTGTTCCCTCCGAGAAAAACCACTTACTGCCGGAGGGTCGTGTGAAAACCACCAGTGGTATTTTGAAAGCCACTTTTACCTATCGCCATATGTAGTTTTAAATATGATTTTCACTGGTTTTCTTCATTAAACCTCTTCTGCCTGCTTATTCACCCCCTCTTCACTGCTCCTCTGCCTCCGATAACCTCTGCATGTATTTTTTCCCTCCCTTGCTGGATTTTATAATAAATTTGTGGTTTTTGTAGGTTTTTATGATGGTTTTTGAGGCCAACAACCTTCTCATGGTTCAATAAGGAGTGCAGCAAATATCATCACCTCCGAAGTCAAAAGTGTTGCTCAATAAAGCTTCCAGGGTGTACATTCAAGCTTTTAATCCATGTTTCATCAACATGGGTTATTCAAATAGAGCCCTCAGCACGCCAAGGTACCTGTTCACAACAGAAAGAGCTCACGCATTAAATATTAATGGATTAACGCATAAGGTTGAATATTGAAGGCATAATATTACAGTTTGAAGGTTTACACACAGTGTCAAGGATTAAATATCAAAATCTGAGGATTAAGGGTCTAAACCTACAGTTAAGGGAGGCGGCAAAAGGTAAAAGGAAAATGACAAAGCCCAAAACAGTAAACACAGTCATCATATAATTATAAAATACTCCGAAGTGATTTTAAAGGCCCTAAAGCAAGAAGTAGGGCTTAAGAAGTGTTTAGAGCAACCAGATCAACACAAAATCAGTGAAGGAGCCTCCGAATGCCACATCATTGAGGTTATAACTCCTCAAACTGCCACCTGCCAGTTGATTTCATCTAAAAGAGCGCATATTAATTGCACAGTCAGGGATATTTTTAAAAGATAGCTCAACATTAACTGCCAACCTACCAGAAACTAATCCAGGTAGATATCGGTGGCCACCCACCTATTCCATTTGGACCAGCACCATCAATTCTTACAGCTTTTCACATTCAAGCACAACTTACTATTTTTAGCAGGTTTTCGGGTCCTCCACTCCCGGAGCTGTTTTGGGGTCTTAATGATCTAGGTGGATATTGGTGGCCACCCACCTATTCCATTTGAACCCCCACCATCAGTTCTTTCAATTTTCAAGTTGCAACAAAACTTACTATTTTTAGCAGTTTTTCGGGTCCTGAACTTCCAGAGCCGTTTTGAGGCCCTAAACGATGTTTTTTGGGAAAACGGAGAACAAAATGGGTCCATGGACCAATATTTATTATTTAAAATTTTTACTCCTCAAAAATATCTTTCTAACGAGCTATTGAGCACGTCAAACGAAGATCGTATGCCAAAGTTACGTCCTCGGGAAGTTGAACCACCAATTTACCCAAACGGGGCCCATAGTTTTGGCGCTTCATCTCCTAGGGTTAGGTTTTTGGAAGTTTAGAGTTCTCTATTATTTCTCAATAATAAATAGGCCCTCAAGCCTCATTGTAACATAGTTCAAAGGTTTGTAGCCATCACATCTCTTCTCAGATATTTGCTACCAGCACCCTAGCTATTTTATTTCCATTATGCCTGTAAGCATATTTATGTTATTTGATATTAATGAAATGAAGAATTTTTTCCGTTGCGTCTCTATGTTCATGGTTATTTCTGTATTCTGTTGCGTTCCTACATAAAATCTAGATCAGTGGTATCAGAGCGGGTCTTCTCTTTCTTTATTTTTCTTTGCATGTCCCCAATGCGCTCAAGGTATAAGGAGTTAGGGCTCGATCTGGTTGAAACCTTGCAAGATCAGCCTCGCAAACCCCGACGACCTCCCATGGTGGAAGAAAATAAAGGTGAGGGAGTAGGATATCCTATAAAAATATTACTCGAGGAGGTCCTTGAGAAACAAAGGAATGTGATGATGGATAACTTTGCTCAAATCCTTCAACGACTGCCCACATATGGCGCATCTGCATCCAACAGCCACTCTAGAGGCACCACTCCCTTCAAGGTACAGGTAAATTTTGACATTCCTATATTTGAAGGAAAAATAGATGCAGACGCTGTAGATAGATGGTTAAATTTGCTGGAAGGGTATTTATCGGTCCATGACTTCTCTGACCAAGAAAATATTATTTTTGCACTCCTCAAAGCCACCCCCCATGTCAAAGATTGGTGGGAAACCTACCGTTAGCAAGAGGGCGAAGGGGAACCCTCTCTGTTCTCGGCCACACCCACTTGGAATTCATTCCGAGACAGCATCAAGGAACAACCTCATCGGGAGCTATGAGGAAAAATACATCCAATGGACCATGCTGTGGCAACAAAAGGATCAAGATGTGCGCAAACTCACGAATATGTTCCATACCCTATGCAAAAATTTGGGTATTAAAGATTCAGAGAGACATTTGGTGCTCAAGTACTATGCTTATCTACACAAAAACATTCAGGAGGAAATGGAGTTCCTTAACATTACGTCACTTGGCACGGCATATCGCTATGCCGCCAAGATCGAGCAGAAATTTAAGCAGAAGAAGCGAGACTTTGGATTTGTGAATCCGAAAGGTGCCCCTAAACCGAAGAACAAGGGGCAAGGTGTTACACAAAAAACTGTCACCTTGACATTCTGCTAACTGTATGAGCTCAATAACACTCATACATACCTCCTCTGCAAGTCTTACAACCTTTACTCCTCATGTCAAGCCCTGAAACAAGAAGAAAAAACCTAAAAACCTCTGAAATAATTAGTACGCAGGTAACATGAAGCCTGACTGCGTTCTTGGCTTGGGTATGCAGGTAATGCATGGCTTACCTGCATTCTAGAATGCAGTTTTCCTTAGGAATTTCTACGTACCCCCTCCAAACTCAAAAAAGCGAGAAAGTAAAGTTAAAAAGTTGGTTTGAGGTCAATTATAAAAGGTTCTAGATGAGATTTTTTGGGGATGAGTATGCTTTGATAAGGTGCATGTATCCCTCACCTTAAGGAATTAATTCCTTGATGCGAGGAGCCTATCCCTTTGAAGGAGGATTCTATCCCTTAAAAATTGGAATCCTAACCTCCTCATATGCTCTATAAAAGGAGGCATTAGGTAGCCTCAAGGGGTTAGATTTTGGAGATTGAGAATTGGAGTTCAAGCTTGATGTGTGATTGAGTTGAAGTGTTGTTGAGATTTAGTCTTCTTTCTATTGAGCTTTTGAGAGGAAAGATCACATACCTCTTTATGCTCCTGGAGGAAGAGTGCAAGACTTATCAAAATAGAGGAGACTCCTTCTTCGGACCCCGGGAAGGCCTTTCAAACATCAAGGCTAAGGTTGTAAGGTTCTTCTGTTATTTTAAGATTAATACAATCAAGTTTTTTTTTCTCAATAAATTGTCGTTCGATTGTTTATTTCAATAAGCTGTCGTTTGATCATTTATTTCATAGATTCCTTGATCACTATGATACGTATGTTTTATAATTATTTTTTATACAGGTGATATTTAATATTTTCTTGTTTATGATTGCAGGTCGATAAAATATGACACTTTCTTCCGACGAAAGAACTCTCATTGTGACGGAAGGATTATTTTTGCGACGGAAGAACTCTTGTGGCGACAGAAGGATTATCGATGCAACGGAAGCACTACGACCGCAAATAAGCATTTGGATCTAAGGTAGGATCGACACCTTCATAGAATTTATTTGTAAAATGATTATATTTAAAGAAATACAAACTTAGTTGTTCATTTGTTGCTAGATTGTCTTCTGACACTAGGGAGATCGATCTTGTCCGCAAGATCGATTTATCCATACAACAAATTGGCGACTCCACTGGGGAAAGAATTTGATTTTCCTTTCTTTTGATTTGAGGAAAAGTTTTTCCTGGTTTTTGATTGATGGATATCTACCTAGGTAGCTTAGGTTTTTTCTGTTTTTGAAAATTTTAAAATCTTTTACGTTTTTCTTGAACTTTTCTGGGAACCGCACTTTGTTCTTTTGCACAGTGCGGGCAGTTTCACACTTTCCTTGAGTTAACAGTGCGCTACTGCACCTGTTACTTCTGGGAGCCTACGGACCCTGTTAAAATTTTGGAAAAACTCCGGATTTATTTTTTCCAGTTTAATTTAGATTTAATTTAGGATTCTTAGCATCTACCCAGATATGTATTTTTCTGTCAAAATCTCTTGTTTATGAGTTTCTTTTAGCAATTTTTCGTCTCATCAATCTCCATTAAGTTAATTGGGTGTTTTGAGTCTCTTTTTTGAGAAATTCTTAATTTGATTTCCTTTGGTCATTACTTGGAGGTTTGTCTCGGTCTTTTCAAAATTGTGGGATCGCCTTTGAGTGTTTTTATTTTTTGATCTTTGGAACTCTCACCCGATTTTCTTTGCTTGCACTTGATTGATTCTTAGATTACATTAGAATCATCTTTTGTTTGAGAATTCTCTTGCATAGATCACATTTGCATAATTATAATTCTCATTTTCAGAATATGAATGAAAAATGTGCATAGATTACATTTGCATACTTTTCAAGTGAATTGTGCATATATTACAACTGCATAGTTTACATTATGAAAAATCAATCATACATTTAGATTAGTTTTCTTTGATTTGAATTTAGATGTTTTTATGTTTTTTTTTAAAACACAAAAATAAAAATTGTTTTGGAATCGATTTGCATTAGTTTTTCTTAATGAAATTAGTGCATTAGAGAATTTGTTATATTTTCTCTTAGTGATCAATTTTTTGCATTGTTGGAAGTGGATGGAAACTCTCTCCTTACTTTAGTTAGGATTCATCGAATTGAAAATATTACATTATCATATTCGATTACATTCAGTTTTGGGTCGGGTCATAACACCATTGGTTTCATATCCATTTACCCTTTTGAGTAATAACAGCTTAAATAACACAACGCTTAATTAAAATTCATCTAGCAATATTTTTATTTCTAGGGATTTTATCACCAACATAGCTTAGGCTAGTATCTTGGAGTAGGGAGTAATTAACTCTCCAAGATAGTAAAAACAAACAAGTATATAAATCTTGCGGTAGGAAATAAATCCAATTGTAATTGGTACAATCTGAGAAGCTTCTCTTAAAGAATTCAATCACGAGATCATTTCCAAACCTTTGAGACAATCAATTTTGTTTCACTGGGGAAGATAGAATATTTTGTGCGCATTACAAATGGTAAACCTTGGATTAACCATTGTCGAGGAGCCTGGGGTCACTTGTTGTTAAACCTTGGATTATGTCGAGGAGCCTTCAAGGGGATTGAGCTTTGTTACTCTACCCTTGCGCGTGGGATCGGATCATATACTGTTCCCCCAGTTGTATTTGTTACTGTTGGTAACCTTAGTGTCCATAAACTTAAGATTATTTCCTACGGTGACGGTGAAGGAAAGATCTCACTGTACCTAGAGCAGACGTCGACTAGACTCACTTGGACTCTCTGGGGGGTTCTCTTCACTCGAGATGGTTTTTTGAAGAAACTTGTGCCAGTCTGTTTCATTAAGCAAGTTGTCGGGGTAACTTTTCCAACTGCCCTTTCTGTATTAAATTCTACGTTGTTGGATTTCATCACCAACTAGTGTTTTTAGTACAGGAAGTTACTGTTTGTGTGTGGTTTGACTCCTAGATTTGATAGCGCATGTTAATTTGTTTGTTTTTACTTTTAGAGACCATAGGTGTGAATTGTGAATTGTTAATTTTAGTTTTAAATTATTAATAAAATTCACTGAATTTGAATATAATGGCAACTGTTTCGGAATTTACCAACCAAGGAACCCCTCTTAACGAGAATCCTAGTACTTTTCCTTTCTTTGGAAATGTTGGTCCTTCTTATATGGCTACTTTTTCATTACCTGGATTTACAATAGGTTTACCGATATGGTTATTTTCAACTTCGTTGGCCCCGAATACTCCAATTGTTCCACCTCAACCGGATGCTTCACCTCAACAGAGTTCACCAACTCAACATCACCAACCTTCTGTTGACCCTTTACCTTCTTTGCCTAATATTTCTTCCTCCATTTATTCCTCTTCGCTTGGTAAAAGCCTTGACGCTAGTAACCAGGTGGCTAAGAAGAAGAATAAAGGGAAGAAGAAGAAGAAGAAGAAACAAGATAAGAAAGAATTCAACCAACCAACCATGGCTATAATTGTTAGTTGTGTTGAGGAAACCTCCAACATGCATCGTAAACCCAAATACCCTTGCAGGCTTTGTAAGGGTGACCACTTCCTTATCAATTGTTTTGGTATTCCAAAGGTCTTGGAAGTATGGTCAGAAAAATCTCATCAACTTTCCGTTGATCCATCAACCAGTGATAGTCAGGTTCTTGGGAAAAAGGGTAAAGTTAGGTTTCCTTGTAAGTTATGAAAAATGAGTCATCAAACTCACATTTTCCCTCACATGGATGAAGCCTCAAAATTGTTGGAAAACCTTACTATTCCACAGCAAGAATTTCCTACTAGTTACCGTAAACTTTCTCCCAACCTACCGTCAACTTACGGAGTGATTGATCTAATTTCAAGTATTTTCGATCCCACTCTTCCATTGGAGAGTGAAACTCATATCACTCAGGTGGATGATCCATTAGCTGATCAAGTGGTCGATTCGATTTCAAATTCGGTCGATCCCATTCTCCCTGTAGAGAGTAAACTTCACACTACTCAGGTTCTTCTTGTTTCATCATATTCTTCTATGCCGAGGGGCATTTCACCTGTTTCTACAGAACCCCCTCCAAGTACTGAGGTATTTTCCTTTGATTGGAATAGACTGATAGAACCTTATCTTCCTTCCTCCATCCCTTTCCAAATCATTGTGAAGTTGGGTGGTAGGGACATACATCACACAATTACGCAGAATTTGAAATCTTTTAACAAAACCATTAGTGAACCTGTAGGGATCCTTCCTAAGTTTTCTATTACTTTGGAAGATAAAACTATTTGTATTGATCTTATGGTAGTTCGAGGCCCCTTGGATTTCAATTTACTCCTTGGGCGAGACTATGTCTATGCAATGAAAGTTGTATTATCGACACTCTTTCGCGTGATGTCTTTCCCTCACAATGGAAATATTGTGACTATAAACCAGCTTTCATTCCCTAGTCTTGATTCGACTACCAACAATCTGAAATCCCTGAATGTTCCTCATACACAAGTGGTATCTACCCTGCCACGGGTTAATTATGTGGCAACTAGTCCCATGTTTCAATTACCAATGTAAGTGAGCCTCTCACTGTTTTCTTGTCTTCCTTTGACTTAGATCCGGTAATTGACATGGAAAACTCTATGGGATTATTTGAACGTGATGTTCTTATCCCTTTTGAGTCCCTTGACATGTGTTCCTTCCAGAGAACTATTCTTCCTTCTGATGAAGACCTCTTGGAAGCCATGATCAAGGTGAGTCCCTTGACATGTGTTCCTTCCAGAGAAATATTCTTCCTTCTGATGAAGACCTCTTGGAAGCCATGATCAAGGTGTGTCCATTGACATGTTTTTCTTCCTGTTGGAAGCCATGATCAGGTATGAGGAAATTTCCTTTTACTATTTCAACCTCATTAAAAATGAATCAGTGTATCAAAGGATAGTTCCTGCTACTGAGTTAACCTCGTTAAAAAATGAATTAGGTATGAGGACAGTTCTTTTCCTGTGTCAACCTCATTAAAAAATGAATTAATAGGTTAAGTAGGTAGATTGTAGAGAGTAGATTAATAGATTAGAAATAAGTAGTTTCTGAGGATGGTTCCTATTACTAGGTCAACCTCATAAAAAATGAATTAGGTAAGAGGAAAGTTCCTTTTACTGTGTCAACCTCGTTAAAAAATGAAACACGTTGCCATGAGCATAGTTCTTTTCCTGTGTCAAGCTCGTTAAAAAATGAAAAAAATCCTCCCCTAATTGAGTCGAGTATTTGACTAGATCTCGTAAATGTTAAGTCATATATTTAGGTTAGTTATTTTAGTTTTTGCATAATTTTCTTACAGTTTTAGGTTGGGTCTTTCATATGATCTCGTAAATGAACCTTCATTCCATCCAGCTATTAATTACCAACAGTGTACTTAGGTGAATGAAATGAAGCTGGGGGGGCATGCGCTCTATAAGTTACGCTTAGGGGGCATCAAGCACAGTTTTCTCTCTGTTTCAAGCTTGTGTAAAAATGAAACCACTCTGAAGCATAGTTTTTCTCTGTTTCAAGCTTTTGTAAAAATGAAACCTATCTTGAGTCAATTTCGTTTATTTTCAAGACTCGTTAAACTCATGAAAATCCCGAGATTATTTTGCTATCTTTCATTCTTGTAAAACACATGAAAAGCCGAGTTCTTTCTGTCTTTTCCCTCTCCTAAATTAAATTGAAATTTGGCCATAGGAGTATATTTTTATCCCTTTTTCGAACTCATTAAAACTTACGAAAAAGTGAAAACCATGAGTACATTTTTATCCCTTTTTCGAACTCGTTAAAACTTACGAAAAAGTGAAATTTGGAGTTCTCTTTTAAGCCCTTTTCAGACTCTAAAAATGAAAAGATTGCCGAGCACTTGATTATTCAAACTCAATAAAATAAATTAATGATCGTCCTTTCAGTATAAGTTTACCCATTTTACGAACTGAAATGGACTATTTACGAAAAAGGTATACGTTGAATAATTACGGTCAATAGAGTTCTCTCCTGCATTATTTTATACCTTTTCGGGCTCGAGAGACTAAATTTACGAAAAAGTACACCCATGGATTTTTCTTAAGTTTTTTCTTCTGACTCCCTAAAATTGAAAAACACCGAGTTTCTCCTATACTGGACTCATTAAAATTTAACAGTAAAGGACCTGTTCAATTTTTAAACAAGAATGAACCACTCCTTCTTAGGGTTTGAATCTTAAACTAAGTTGGACTCATATGAAGGATGAGCTTATAAACAAGCAAATGTTATCCTCCTCAAGCTTGTCAAAAATAAAGAGGTACTTGCCAGAAATGGTGGGGGAAAGAGAGAAAAATTGACTTGTTTGTTGTATTTTGATTTTCGAAAATCCAGTTAACCACTCTTGAACATGACACTTTTGTTCACCTGGGTTGGGAAATCCTTTGCCCTATAGTTAATCAAACCACATTGAAAGTTTTCAGCCGATTTCTAGGTATTAGATTTGGGTCAATTGTCACCAAGCCTTCTGTTGTGTCGTTATGTGTTCAAGAGGACAGTTCAAATAAACCATTCATCTGCAAATATTTGTCATCCATTTTGACCATCCCTGAGTCAGTCCTTTCCAATATATTTTCAAAACTTGATCTATGATTTCGGGTTGTGGGCTTGCCTACGACGGATCACTTTCTATCGACGATAGCTCATTATCTAGGAAGTTGATCTAGAAATCATCAGTACCTTGAAATTTGCATGCCTCAATGCAGTTTTCTCGCCTTCGACGACAGGTTGCATCATTGACCTTCGATCGAATGATTCCGTGACATGTTTGACTTCAGCTCATTCATTCACATTTTATGGATTGTACTGAGTACTTTGAGAGCCATTGACATTATTGGTGGTTACTCTCACACTTGTTAACAATTTACATCATTGACTGGTAATCAAGTGGTTTCTACCATGTTCGACTTTGACACATTGATTCACATGTATAGAATCGTACTAGTTTGAGATACGGAAATCAAGACCTTGGATCTAGTTTCCACCATCCAGGCTGCAAGGAATTTTTGTTATTCATTTATACAGTGGACTATTCATTACATATGGTTGTGTCCATGCTGTGTCTACACTATTGATGTAATATTAAAAGCATTTATGTATTAGAACAAGTTTAGTTAGTTTTTTATCTGAGTATGGGAATGCCTACCTCAGCGATGATATGATTACATATATATATATATATATATATATATATATATATTGCATTGAATGTTTTCACAGGTTCCGACCGGGGTGTCCACAGGTTGATCCTTGAAATGATAAAGTACTTCACTCTTCATATATGACAGACTTCATCTTCATCTATTTCAGACTTTGCACTTTAGGGGGCAATCTGTTACACAAAAAACTATCACCTTGACATTCTGCTAACTGTATGAGCTCATTAACACTCATACATACCTCCTCTGCAAGTCTTACAACCTTTACTCCTCATGTCAAGCCCTGAAACAAGAAGAAAAACCCTAAAAACCTCTAAAAGAATGGGTACGCAGGTAACATGAAGCCTTCCTGCATTCTTGGCTTGGGTACGCAGGTAATGCATGGCTTACCTGCATTCTAGAATGCAATTTTCCTTAGGAATGCCTGCGTACCCCCTCCAAACTCAAAAAAGCGAGAAATTAAAGTTAAAAATTTGGTTTGAGGTCAATTCTAGAAGGTTCTAGATGATATTTTTTGGGGATGAGTATGCTTTGATAAGGTGCATGTATCCCTCACCTTAAGGAACTAATCCCTTGATGTGAGGAGCCTATCCCTTTGAAGGAGGATTCTATCCCTTAAAAATTGGAATCCTAACCTCCTCATCTGCTCTATAAAAGGAGGCATTGGGTAGCCTCAAGGGGTTAGATTTTGGAGATTGAGAATTGGAGTTCAAGCTTTATGTGTGATTGAGTTGAAGTGCTATTGAGATTTAGTCTTCTTTTTGTTGAGATTTTGAGAGGAAAGATCACATACCTCTTTATGCTCCTAGAGGAAGAGTGAAAGACTTATCAAAATAGAGGAGACTCATGCTTCGGACCCCCGGAAGACCTTTCAAACATCAAGGCTAAGGTTGTAAGGTTCTTATGTTATTTTAAGATTAATACAATCAATTTTTGTTTTTCTCAATAAATTGTCGTTCGATTGTTTATTTCAATAAGCTATTGTTTGATCATTTATTTCATAGATTACTTGATCACTATGATAGGTATGTTTTATAATTATTTGTTATACAGGTGCTATTTAATATTTTCTTGTTTGTGATTGCAGGTTGATAAAATATGACACTTTCTTGCAACGAAATAACTCTCGTTGTGACGGAAGGATTATTGTTGTGACGGAAGAACTCTTGTGGTGATAGAAGGATTATCAATGCGACGCAAGATCTACGACCGCAAATAATCATTTGGATATAAGGTAGGATCGACACCTTCATAGCATTTATTTTTAAAATGAATATATTTAGAGAAAGACAAGCTTAGTTGTTCATTTGTTGCTAGATTGTCTTCTGACACTAGGGAGATCGATATTGTCCGCAAGATCGATTTATCCGTACAACACAAGTCCAAAGAAATACGACTCAGAACAACACCACAAATCCAAAGAAGGACACAGGGAAGTGGTGTGAATTTCATAACAGCCCCACTCATAGCACAAATGAGAGTCGGTCCAAACAGTCTTTGGTGGCCAAACTAAAGGCACCGAAATCAGATGCATTTTCTGATCCTGAGTTATAACCAGATAAAGGCAATGAAAAAGGGAAGAAGATCATTGATGCAGATCCTAGTGCCATTGTTGCCACCACCAAGATCCAGAGGGAGGGTCCAGAGGATCCAAAGGAGAGGGAGCGCCTCTTCCAGTCGCAGATGTGGGTGAAGGGTTCTCTGCTGCAATTTCTCATCGATAGCAGAAGCCAAAAGAACCTCATTTCAGCAGAGGTCATGAAGTGGCTCAGCCTACCAACCATAGCACACTCGCAGCCATATACCATCGGGTGGCTCCACCCAGGGAGATATCTCTGCATCCACTAGCAGTGCCGCCTTCTGTACAGTATCAAGCCATTAATGGATGAGGTATTGTGTGATGTTGCTCCTCTCGATGTAGCTGATGTATTATTGAGCCAACCATACATGTGGGGGCGACATGTTGTGTATGAGTCTAGGCCTTATGTTGTTATTATTAATTTGGGAAATAACTTGTACAAGCTATCGAAGGTAGTACCGCCTCTTGTCATCTCTTTGACTACTGTAAAACAACACAATAAGATTGTTTCCCAAACCAGGAAATTCATTTTCCTTACAACTCACTCACAGGGAAAGAATAATATTGTGGCCACAACCTCGAAATAGGGCTCCCTTTCATGGCTGTAGCAGATGGAAAAAGTCATGGAGGAATACGAGGACACTTTCTCCTCACTCATAGAGGTTCCTCTACACTATCAGGACAAGCACTCCATTGATCTGACTCCCAACGCACCATCGCCTGATGTTGCCATACATCCTGCAACTACACATACATGATCCAAACATGTACTATCTGAGGCTGATAAAGAAACAAAATTTACTAAACGCATCCAGCATGTCCACCCGCAGGTCCACGACATCTTCAACACATCTAATACTCAGTTCAACAGAATTTGCCTCATCTCATGGAGGATCTCAATGCAATGGGGACCATTGCTTCCTAAGGAGGGAGGAATGATCTAGGTAGATATCGGTGGCCACCCACCTATTCCATTTGGACCAGCACCATCAATTATTGCAGCTTTTCACATTCAAGCACAAATTCCTATTTTTAGCAGGTTTTCGGGTCCTCCACTCCCGGAGCCATTTTGGGGCCTTAATGATCCAGGTGGATATTGGTGGCCACCCACCTATTCCATTTTAACCCCCACCATCAGTTCTTTCAATTTTCAAGTTGCAACAAAACTTACTATTTTTAGCAATTTTTGGGGTCCTGAACTTCTGGAACCGTTTTGAGGCCCTAAACGACGTTTTTTGGGAAAACAGAGAGAAACATGGGTCCATGGACTGATGTTTCTCATCAAAAAATTATTCTCCTCGGACAGATATTTCTAACAAGCTATTGAGCATGTCAAATGGAGATCGGATGCCAAAGTTACGTCCCCGAGAAGTTGAACCGCCAATTTACCTAAACGGGGCCCATAGTTTTGGCGCTTCATCTCCTAGGGTTAGGTTTTTGGAAGTTTAGAGTTCTCCATTGTTTCTCAATAATAAATAGGCCCTCAAGCATCATTGTAACACAGTTCAGAGGTCTGTAGCCATCACATCTCTTCTCAGAGATTCGCTACCAGCACCCTAGCTATTTTATTTCCATTATGCCTGTAAGCATATTTCTGTTATTTGATATTAATGAAATGAAGCATTATTTCCGCTGCGTCTCTATGTTCATGGTTATTTATGTATTTTGTTGCATTCCTGCATAAAATCTGGATTAGTGGTATCAGAGCAGGTCTGCTCTTTCTTTGTTTTTCTTTGCATGTCCACAACATGGTCAGGGTATAAGGAGTTAGGGCTCGATCTGGTTGAACCCTTGCAAGATCAGTCTCGCAAACCCTGACGACCTCCCATGGTGGAAAAAAAGAAATACGAGGGAGAAGGATATCCTATCAAAATATTGCTCGAGGAGGCCCTTGAGAAAAAAATGAACGCAATGATGGATAACTTTGCTCAAATCCTTCAACAACTCCCCACATATGGCACATCTGCATCCAACAGCCACTCTGGAGGCGCCACTCCCTTCAAGGTACAGGTAAAATTTGACATTCCTATATTTGAAGGAAAAATAGATGCAGATGTCGTAGATAGATGGTTAAATTTGCTGGAAGGGTATTTCTCGGTCCATGACTTCTCTGACCGAGAAAATATTATTTTTGCACTCCTCAAAGCCGCCCCCCATGTCAAATACTAGTGGGAAACCTACCTTGATCAAGAGGGGAAAGGGGAACCCTCTCTATTCTCAGCCACACCCATTTGGAATTTGTTCCGAGATGGCATCAAGGAACAATATTACCCTATGGGGAGCTATGAGGACAAATACATCCAATGGACCACGCTGCAGCAACAAAAGCATCAAGATGTGCACGAAATGACGAATCTATTCCATACCCTACGCACAAAGTTGGGTATTAAAGTTTAAGAGAGAAATTTGGTGCTCAAGTACTGTGGCTATCTGCACAAACACATTCAGGAGGAAATGGAGTTCCTCGACATTACATCACTTGGCATGGCATATCGCTATGCTACCAAGATTGAGCAGAAATTTAAGCAGAAGAAGCGAGAATTTGGATATGCAAATCCGAAAGGTGCCCCTGAACTGAAGAACAAGGGGCAAGGCCAAAGCAATGCAACTCAGAACAACACCACAAATCCAAACAAGGACACAGGGAAGTGGTGTGAATTTCATAACAGCCCCACTCATACCACAGACGAGTGTCACGCCAAACAATCTTTGGTGGCCAAACTAAAGGCACCCGAATCAAATGCATTTTCTGATCCTGAGTTAGAACCAGATAAAGGAAATGACAAAGGGAAGCAGATCATTGATGTGGATCCCAGTGCCATTGTTTCCACCACCAAGATCCAGAGGAAGGGTCTAGAGGATCCAGAGGAGGGAGAGCGCCTCTTCCAGTCGCAGATGTGGGTGAAGGGTTCTCCGCTGCAATTTCTCATCGATAGCGGAAGCCAAAAGAACCTCATTAAGCGGCTCAGCCTACTGACCATAGCACATCCACAGTTTTATACCGTCAGGTGGCTCCACCCAGGGAGATATCTCCGCATCCGCTAGCAGTGTCACCTTTGGTACAATATCAATCCATTCACGGATGAGGTATTGTGTGATGTTTCTCCTCTCGATGTAGCTGATGTATTATTGAGCCAACCATACTTGTGGAGGCGACATGCTATGTATGAGTCTAGGCCTCGTGCTATAATTATTACTTTGGGAAATAACTTTTACAGGATACCAAAGGTAGTACCACCTCCTGTCATTTGTTTGACTACTGCAAAAAAACACAGTAAGATTGTTTCCCAGCCAAGAAATTCATTTTCCTTACAATTCACTCATAGGGAAAGAAGAATATTGTGGCCACAACCTCGAAACAGGGCTCCCTTACATGGCTGCAGCAGATGGACAAAGTCATGGAGGAATACAAGGACATTTTCTCCTCACTCATAGAGGTTCCTCTACACTGTCAGGACAAGCACTCCATTGATCTAACTCCCAACGCACCACCGCCTGATGTTGCCATACATCCTGCAACTATACATACAAAATCCGAACATGTACTGTCTGAGGTTTATAAAGAAACCAAATTTACTAAACGCATCCAGCATGTCCACCCGCAGGTCCATGACATCTTCAACACATCTAATACTCAATTCAATAGCATTTGCCTCATCTCATGGAGGAACTCAACGCAACGGGGACCATTTCCTCCTAAGGAGGGAGGAATGATCCAGGTAGATATCGGTGGCCACCCACCTATTCCATTTGGACCAGCACCATCAATTCTTGCAGCTTTTCACAGTCAAGCACAACTTACTATTTTTAGCAGGTTTTTGAGTCCTCCACTCCTGGAACCGTTTTGGGGCCTTAATGATCTAGGTGGATATTGGTGGCCACCCACCTATTCCATTTGAACCCCCACCATCAGTTCTTTAAATTTTCAAGTTGCAACAAAACTTACTATTTTTAGCAGTTTCTTGGGTCCTGAACTTACGGAGCCGTTTTGACGCCCTAAACGACGTTTTTTGGGAAATCGGAGAGCAACATGGTTCCATGGACTAATGTTTCTCATTCAAAAGTTGTACTCCTTCGACAGATCTTTCTAACGAGCTATTGAGCGTGTCAAACGGAGATCGGATGCCAAAGTTAAGTCCCCTGGAAGTTGAACCACCAATTTACCCAAATGGGGCCCATAGTTTTGGCACTTCATCTCCTAAGTTTAGGTTTTTGGAAGTTTAGAGTTCTCCATTATTTCTCAATAATAAATAGCCCCTCGAGCCTCATTATAACACAGTTCATAGGTCTGTAGCCATCACATCTCTTCTCAGAGATTTGCTACTAGCACCCTAGCTATTTTATTTCCATTATGCCTGTAAGCATATTTATGTTATTTGATATTAATGAAATGAAGCATTATTTCCACTGCATCTCTATGTTCATGGTTATTTCTATATTTTGTTGCATTCCGGCATAAAATATGGATCAAAAACCCTCAAAGTCAACAAAAGTGACTAAAGGTGATGAAACTTAATGTAAAATTGATTAAAACAGAGACGAGCAGTCGAAATCTTATCCCTTAGGCCCCCCAAAGGTCAATAAGCCATTATGTTGTATTAATTGAACAAATGAACCCTTCTTACACTCCACCTCCTCATTCTTCTATAAATACTTCTGTAGAAGACAGTATAGGGGTTGGTCTCTGGATACATGTTGTATGTAAATAGCTTTTGAAGCTATTGTAACTCTGTTTTGTAATTGAAGACACATAAGCTGAGATGAGAAGTTTGAAGCTGTAGAGACCCACTGGACTTGAAGATTTTATCTGGTTTGAACATCAAATACAAATAGCTGATTTATGGGATCTTGGTCTATGTCAATGGTGATGTGTTTCTCACTGTAAATTGTTGTTTTCTTTATGTTTTCATTCTGTCCACTTTTCTATGATAAATAATAGCAAATATAGATTAGGATTTACTTCTGAAGTACCCTAAATCTCACTGATAAATCTTTATCCTTTATTTTTTCCTCTAAATGTTTTTTGAAGGTAATTCAATAGAGTATAGCCAGTGAAGTGTTGCTAAGCCCATGTTTCCTGAGTACAACTTGAGATATTGTCTTTAAATGTTCTTGAAAATTCTACTTATTAAAGTTGAGCTAAAGAAGTTTATGGTTATCCCTGTCCTCTAGTTTATCTCCAACAGTTGCTTTGAAAAGTTCCCTTAAGAGTATGTTGAAAGAAGACTAGTTTAAAAGTACTTACCTGATCTTAGACTACTTTTTATGTTTAGCATGAATGTTTTCCTTTAAGAATATGTTGAAAGAAGCCTAAGTTAAAATTCTTTACTTGATCTTAATTTGTTCTCTATTTTTAAATGTTTTCTCTTGAAAGTATATCAAAGCAGGGTAGTTTAAAAGTACTTACATGATCTTAGGTTACTTTAGTGCTTTTCTCCTTAAAGTTCATGTCAAAAGCAGGCTGGTTTAAAAGTACTTACCTGATCTTAGATTTTTCTTTGTTTCTTCATGTGTTTTACTTCCTTCACTTCATTTCTTATTGTTTCATTCCATAAAATCAACTTAAAGAGATCCTTTGACATAGATGACTTGCCCCATGGACCACTCTTGAAACTTGTTGTGCAATTAAAATCCTATTATGACTCCATAGCCCAATCGATTGAGGCTATTCCTTGCTTATCTTATCAGCTGAACCATTATGTCACTTACTCACACCTTCACCCTTCATACAGACTTCTTTCATCTTCATGTTATCCTGCCCAACCAAACAACAATAACCCTTGTTCTTCATAACTAGCCTAAAATCATATTTAAAAGCCTTAAATATCATATCTTTAAACACATATATAGAGAGATCCCTCTCTGAATCTAGGATGGCTAGATCCTCAGATTCCAAAGTGGTTTTGATGTAGGCTCTGCAATGTTTGTACTTGCCAATATTGCAAACTACGGAGACCTAACAGAACCTTTGTTCTTCTTGCATAACATTTTCAAGTTATTAAGAAAATAGGTTAACATTAGTCAGACCATCATAATAATAAAATTATCGTACCTCTGAGGATATGCACCGAAGATATTTTGTCACCCGATTGTAGCGCAACGCAGATACTTCATGCGGCTGGTTTTTCCATTTCTCCAGTTCCTCATCTGAATATGAAAAGTAGGAGCTATCCTTCTCCCAGTTGAGGCTTCCATCATTTTTTGGGTTGATTCAATATTTGTCTCACACAATTAGCTTATATATATGATTGACGTCATCATCTGCACGCACCGGTTCTGTATATATTTCACCTTCTGTAGGATCTAGGGGGACCACAACCCTGGTTCCATTATTCTCAAATACCATACTTTTGCACTTAATATTGATGATACTAGCCATATCAATATCCCAATATAAACCCAACAGCAGGCGATAGGGTTTCATCCACAATATGTATAACCTCAAATTCTACAAGCACCCTTACCCCTTCGATACCCACTATGACTTGAGAGAATCTTCCTAATGGGATAATATTTTTTTGATTTTCCATGCATAGCTGGATATAGAACACTCCAGCTCAGGTTCTCCCATTCATTGCCAAGTCTTCTTTGGTAAAAAAATTGCATTAGATCCTAGATCCAGAATGACCTAATCCATCTCATATGCACCAATTTGAGCAGTCAAGTGCATTTCCTGTCCAGATCTTCTTTTATTCTTATAGATCTTGTTAACAACCTTCTGCTCCATCTAGGGTTGTTCTTTCTTTGCACATTTGTCTATCAACACTTGGAGGTTCTTAACTGCCTTCTTATTGCACAAAAATTTGATACAAGCCTATAGGAAGGGCTTTATCTCTTCATCTACTCCGACCATGTCTATAGGTTTATGTTGAATCTCAATTCTGCATCTTTTCCATACACTTTTCTATACCTTTTTCACTCACCTGAGCCTCCCAAGTTGTCAATATCATTGTATGTTAATTGAAAAAGAGCATCTAACATGGTTTTTAACTATATTTTTGTGTCTGCCGTTTGATTTAGATTTTGTTCATTTAGCTGCGGAATCTCGCCACTTTCCGCAGCTGCTGCAACTTTCCGCAGCTATTTTGTGAAACTCTATGTTACAGGTATCTACAAGAAAAACGAGCCACATGGGCAAGTCAGAAATGATGTGGACATGGTTCGTGTCCTATTGGTTCGAGCAAACTCATCTAAAGAAGCCACGGTTAAAGGCGTCCACATGGAAGTCAACCATGGAGTCTCACAGTGACAGGACTCTGTTTCATGTCACGTGAAGGTTCATATGGCCGTTTCTGAGCTTGCGGAGGACAAGTCGACATCTATACATGGCTCCATAGCCGAATTCAAGCATCCACTCCTCATAGATTTACTTTCCAACACGGCCATGATCCTAGATCCGTGGACGTAATGGTCTACGTGTTCTTCACCAGCATAAACTTTAGGAGACAGTTATATTTCTTTTGTTATATATAATGCGTTTGCATACGCATATAGAGTTAGTCTCGATTAGTCTCTGTTATCTTTTATTAGTCTGCTCTGTAATGTAATTACGCTGCCTTTGAGCCGTAATACTACCTTACTTTTATGACTACATTTTAATATAAGAAGACTCTGTTTTCCAACATAATTCGTACTTGAAGATTGTTGCCAAGGCTGGTGTAGAGGGCCCCTGCTCAGCTGAGGTTTTGTGCATTAGTGTATAGTTCTTATTTTATTTCTTTAAAGTTCATTGTGCCATAATCCATTCACATGTTTATACATTGCATTTTTCATGATACATATGCTTCATTTCTGTTTATAAACTTTCATGTTTTCCATTTCACTTCTGTCTTTCATGTTTTATGTTGTTAATCACTGATCAGTGTTCTTGTTTCAGGTTATAGATAGGCAGCCCGGGCATTTTCATAGATTTTTGACTAATGACATGGGATTAACATTGTTCTGCTGCTAATTTGTTTTTCTTAGTTTATGTTTAATTTCAGTACTGCTTTGTTTAATTCAGTTTTGCTCATTTGCTTCGGTAGTTAAATTTAGATATATTAAACTGCTCATAACATCTTCAGTTGCCTCCGAAAGCCACAGCTGGACTGATGGTGAGGGATTGTATTATGAAATGTGTAGTTTAGTATTAGTTTTCTTTCTACAAATTTAGATATATTGAACTGCTCATAACATCTTCAGTTGCCTCCGAAAGCCACAGCTGGACTGATGGTGAGGGATTGTATTATGAAATGTGTAGTTTGGTATTAGTTTCATTTATGCAAATTTAGATATATTAAATTGTGCATGACATCTTCAGTTACCTCCGAAAGCCACAGCTGGACTGATGGTGAGGGATTGAATTATGAATGTATGGTTTGATATTAGTTTACTTTATGCAAGTTAGATATCAGTTACTCAAGTTGTTTATGGTTACTTCCGAAAATCATAGCTGGACTAATGATGAGGGATCAGAAGACAAGTTGATGTAAATTGATTTAGATTTACTTTATTGCAACTTTTGGATTTCTTTCAACATAATTTATTTTGTGTTTAGACAGCAGCAAGAATAGTTTGGTTTCATGCTCACTAGTTCACTGTTTTTGATTTATTAGATTAGCAGCATCTTTTCATTTCAGCAGCATATTTTCATTTCCTTCCAAGTTTTGTCATTGTAATTTTCAAATTCCTTTTTAAGTTTCAAGTTGGTAAATCATTATAGAGGATATCATTTCCTTGAACAAACATAACCATACTTGTTTTCATTTTAGAATTTCCATTTCATCTTAGAAAACCAAAAACGACAAAAAATTAAGAAATAGGTTATCTTGCACATATAGTGCGCCACACTTCATCAGCTTACGAATCCCGGATTGACAAATTAAATGCAGCAATTTAGGACACACTAAATTGACCAAACAGTTTACTTGATGTTGAGGTGCCCACTTCTGCGAACCCCTTCTTTGCTTCTACAAAGGTTTATTTTTCTCATTTTAAGTTGAACCCTTCCTTGTTTTCACGTGCTCTTCGGATCCAAATATTAGTATCCGGCTTCATCCCTTTGTCTTCACCAGTGGTTGCACCACTCCTAGTGACAACATTCACACTTGGTTCTTCTTCGTGCAACTCAGCACTTACCATATGAATGTTTTGAGTAGCATTCTATGTTTTATTTTCCTATATATTTGCAATAAAAACATGGAAATATTCAATAACATGATCAAATTGTCTACAGTACCTGCAAGACTTCCATCCTGGGTTTGGACAATCGCATGCATAATGACCCGTGTCTCCACAATTATAGAAAATGAGTTGCCCCCTTCCTCAACCAGCTCCTCCCCCTCTTCCTCGTCCTCTATTTTGGAATCCACCACACCCAAACAAGGATGCTGGTGAGGTAGTTTTAGCATGCATCCTATATAGGTTAGCTTGGTTAATCATCAAATCGAAGTTGTGACAGTTTTTCTCGTCATGTCCCACCGATGAGAAAAATTGCAAAAAGGTTGCTTAATCTCAGGGATATATTTACCAATCCTCTTGCAGAAGTCTGTCATGTGCATACCCATAGCTTGAAAAATTGCACACCATAACATGGGAGTTCCACTTGGTCTGACTGCACTCTTCAGCAAGCTTTGTCCTTCGGCTATTAGGTAGAATTTGAATATGGGGCACTAATCCTTTTGATGCCTGGAAAATTTGTAGCCTATAAACCATACATCATCACATGCCTCCTCTCCCTTATCCTTGCAAAAAATCTATATTTCTAAGCACATCAACTCCAACAAGCTTTGGATCTGTTGGGTCTCGATCTATGCAACTAGTACCAGCAAAGCTTCTAGCTTCATTGCAATCTTTACGGCTTCGACCTATGTGAAAATATTCTGTTGAATTAAGGGTTGGTGCAGATGCAGAAACAACATGGAAATAAACCACTCTTTGTGTTTCGTGTCATAAATAGAAAATCCTCCATCTCTGATTGTGCAATTCAACTGTTGATCCACGTCCCATACGGATTCGTTCAATTCTTTATGAATATCCTTAAAATTAGTTACACATTGTGCAAACGATTTCAGCCTCTTGAATTGTTCCTTTAATGCGGCCTTCATATTATCAATAGTTGCATTAGGGTTTGTCGCCACATACCTTATTACAAATATAACGTGCGGTCCTGAAAAGTAGTTAATATCTACACTTTCTTAATATCCTCATTATTAACCTATTACGTTGTCCACACATCGTCACTAACAAACCAAAATTGGTCTGCGTCTTTCTTCTCGATACCATGGAAAGTAGGTAACTTCATGGAGGAAACCCTCTCAATGCCTGGTGGTGGAGGCGAAGGCGGAGGTGGAGGTGGAGTGGATGGCTTGTTAGACTGAGATGAGTTCACGAGAGGATTTAATGGGATCTGAACTATGGCCAACGACCCAAGACTATTTTGATCTTGAAATACTTCTTCTTCAGAGTGCACAGATTCACCAGAGCTACTATTTTTGGATTCCTCATCACTGTTAGATTTACCTTTGAGAGGATTGTAAACAAAACCTTCTTCTAGAACTACTCTATAGTTTCTTCCACTGCGCATAGTTGGGCCTCTACGGGACATTCACTCAATATGACTTCACAAAGTACCTTGTTCACACAATAGAATTTTAATCCACAACCTCAGAGAGCACAGGAAATTATTCCTAGGACTCTTGAAAAAACTTAGTTCATATTCAGAGTATGATACAAATTGATCAATAGCAAATTTAGTCACAAATCCTCCCAGAAAAATATCGATCCAATGATCTACCACATGGGTGATCTTGTTGCTAGTTTTCTCTAATTTTTGTACCAAATACAGGGTCCACTAAGCAATCACATCTTCCTTTGCGCAGTTTTGGAATTCAGTGAGACAAGACAACCACTCATGCAACTTGGTTGCAAAGGAATCAAAGAAAATTTTGTGTACCTCTGTATAGATTTAATTTTGTGCCCAATATTCAGCATACAATTTAGATCTTTTGTTTTCTTGGATCGCAAATTCAAGTATCTTCCTATCGAGCCAATCTTGTAGTTCGTTCTGCTTCGGATGCCACAACATCAAATCTCCCTCAAAATGATCTTGGTCCCAACAACAAAACCATTTGTTAGCTTGAGGGATCCTAACCCAGGTTTAGAGTTATTGCTCACCCAAAAATAACCCTCCAACTACTAGCCCTTTCGTCAGTGATATGCTTGTGTAAATAAAAGTCTCACCCGAAGCAGTATGGGGGGATGTTGGAACTAGGTTTCCACATCCTGAGGAATTTTTTGATGTGGTGGCCCTAATCAAACTTAGTGCAGATAATATAACATATTTGTGCATGCAAAGTTAACTGATCTAACCCTTTCACAGATTATCATAGAATAATTCAATATATTTTTCACACTGTAATTTAGGATACTTCATTCCGATCTATTCATCTAACATCAATTAATATTTGCATAAAGGTCCAATTAACCAATCATAGAAGTAAATACACAACACAAAACATATTTAGATCTACAGTAAATAACATATAATCAAGATAGTCAACCACACAATAATCTAGGTTCGCCAAAAATGTCTTCTTTATTAAGAGATATGTAATTCAGTACATACACTCTTTCTACGCACACAACATCAGAGTCTGCACACAGCTCAGGACTTGGGTCTCTGTGCAAATAGCCAGCAGGGGCCTTTCTAACCAAACAAACCCCGACTTAGATCAAAAAATGTAGAAATTATACAAACAATATGTATATCATGGATTCAATCCAATCTAAAAAAGTATTAAAGCTAGATAATAAATCACTTCCACAAATCAATTGTGTAAATTTAAACACAATCACCAATCACATGAAACAAAGAAGAATAATTCAAGCCACAACACAGATAATTTCCAGATGAAATTTTGCTGCTCAAAACCCCTCTATCATATATTGTATATTCCATAAGGAATCATGAAACAATTACATACAACTCTTCTCACAAGAGTCCTCTTGTATTCAGATAATTGTCTCACACTAATCCAGACAAAATCGGGCCAATCCTCAACCTATCTTCAGCCTTCCTTTCTCACGCAGTTCATGAGGAATGCAATCCCTATTCACAAGAAAATATAGCCTTCCTACACTGTGTTGAGTATCATGGGCATCATGTGGTATTTTAACTACACCTAGGTAGCATGCTAATATCACAATTGATAGTTACACTTCGCTTTAGATCTCAAATGGGTCTCCACTAGAACTGACATGCATGCAGCTAATAATAGTAAATCCTTAGTTGCATGTGAGATCACTGATTGTGAATTAAATAATATTTAATTCACTTGATATCTCACTAGTGGAACAAACATATACAACTATCACAACTAACTTTAACTCAATTAACTGAGTTAACTTATTACAACATGCATTAAACTAATACACCACTGCACTTCAAACTTTTTTACAACTAGAATTACTCTACATGCCTCGTCAACAATAATCAACTCGGAATTCATGGGCTAACTGAGTTTATCACACTTCATTAACTATTACAAGTGATTTTGAGAGAATATTACATTTTATTGTACAATTTAATTAAGGGATAGTTAAAATAGTATGCACCAAATTTAGCCTACACCAGTGTACGTGTTGTTAAGACCTATGGTCCCATATTAGTGTAGTTTTTGCTTGGACCTCCTAGCCCTACACCTAGTGTAGGTGTTGCTTGGACCTCCTGGTCACACACTTAGTGTAGGTGCTTTCATGTTTTTTCTGGATGCCAATTTCATTGTTTCTTGTTGCAAACTTCAACAAAAAATTAATCAAAAACATGTGTTCATCGTGTCATCATATTCTTACTCAACTCAACCCTTACATATTTATACTATCATATATGCGCACATACCATGGTCTCAAACCATGGTTAGAGACTCTTGGTTTTTCCCTTGAACCAATTACAATAATTAATGGACTTTGAGCCACCCCAAATCCCCTTTGACCATTTGCATGCAGCGCGTATAAAAAAACTTAGACAAAGTTAACCCCAAAAAAGTACACCCCAAGAGGCCCTGCTCCAACAATTGTCTATTTTTATGCTTGTGTATGCTTGTGTATTGTCTATGTTTATGATTTTATATTGTCTGCGTACATTCGTAGGGTTGATGTTTTCATGCATGAGGTCATAGTATGTGTAGTGATATGGTCATGCAATGATGACTGGAATCTAGCTAGAATGATGTTATGTGTTTGTTATGATTATGTTTTTAAATGAATTACGCTAATTCGGATGACCTTGCAGATGAGATATCCTCCCCAAATTATACTAAGTTACGTTGCTTTATTATGTTTTGGTTTAGCTGACATATTATTCCTTACAGGAAATAGATCAAAATTAATAGCAAGATGGTAGACTACAAAAAATCTCCCTATCAATCAGATGAGTACCATGGTGGGCACTCTTCTGATTTGGCGGAGACACTAATAATATTGAAGGAATAAATAAAGTGTTGTAAGGCAGAAAATGATAGGATCATACAGGCACAAGAGAAAAAATCATAGGTTAATCCAATACTTCTTTAGAGCTTGTCATAATTGCAATGACAATGGCCACTTCGGATCAGCCATGGACAGGAGGATGGAAATAATGGGGCATATGGTCATAGGTATCCTGGTAGACACAATTTAGATAGAGTTGACACAATGAGAGATGGAAGGTTTTTGGATACTCCGGATAGGAGGGGTAATGAATATAGGTGCTATTCCAGTTTTGGTTTGGATAGGCATTATGATCACCATCATTATCATCCTTATAGGAGGAGTGACAGGAGATACTTTCCAGATGAATTTCAAAAAGAAAAGCCACCTAATTTTGATGGATATTTGAATAAACCAGAAGATGTTGAGGCTTGGATACTTGGGATGAACATATTCATTAAGTTGCATGAGTAAACAGATAATATGAAGGCTATAATTTCTATCTTCAGCCTAAAAGGTAAAGTAGACATTTGGTAGGAATATGTGAAGCGGGTCAGACACATCAAGATAGAGGACTTGAGTTGGCATGAGTTCAAAAGGATTTTCAGGAAGAATTACTTGTCCTAAAGGTACTACGACAGTAAGGCCAAATAATTTTATGAGCTAAAGATGGGATCAATGACAAATTAATATTATACGACCAAGTTCCTGGAGATATTGAGGTATGTACCATATCTTAAAGATGAGAATTATAAATTTCTTTGATTTGTTAATGGATTTCCATTAGCATTTACATATCATATTTATTTTTTTTCTAAATAAGACTAAATCTATTAATTTATAAAAATACTGTTACAAAACTACCCCTGCTACTGCTGTGTGAGCCAGCTAGCTGGGACTGATTATCATCACCGTTCTTGATGGTTTTGGGCCGCCCAGAGTGGGAAACCGACCCATTAAGCATAATATACTGGGCCGCCCTTGGAAGGGAAACCGGCCAGAGGTTTATACATAAAATGTAAACAGCAATATAAAAGCTAGAAGCATCATACTGCTCATCAGTGGAGCAATTGAAACAGCAAAACTCAAAAAAACCAGAAGTGAATGAGCTAGGGGATTTAGCCCTCGTGCTCAGAAGACATTGGTTCCTCTTCAATCCTGCATGCATATTCATTCTCCTCGCTACTGTCCTCCTTTCCTGCATGGCTGTCAGTCTTCAAATCTTTGTTGTCAGCTTCAGAACGCAGCTCCGTGAGAGGAGGGGGAGAGGGGCGATGGTCAATGGGAGGGGAGGGGGCGGAGCAGTTCGGGATTTCCTCACGGAGAGAGACAGAGATGAAGGCGGTGATGATGGAGTCGAAGGAGGTGCAGTGGAATCGGAGCTCAGCATTCTGAGTAGTTTGTCTGGTAGTAGAGCCCCGATAGCGGCTATCCCGTGGATTGGGCTGACTGGGAGGGACAGAGAAGCCGGAGGGTGGCTGACTGGAATGAGCAAGAGCTTCAGGAGGACGGCCAAGACCAGGAGGCTCAAAGGCGGGAGGGGGATGACAAGGGAAATCACCGGAACTCGTAGCACGAACGCGGCCTCGACTTCTGCCTGCATGAACATAATTCACAGCACGTCGCCCTCTGCCCCTGCCTCTGCCTCCGCCACCGCGAGAGGCAGGCGAGGGCGTTTTATCGTCATCCTCAGAGGACGAGCTGAGTTCAGAGAGCGGTGAAGGTGGATTTTCATGTGCAAGACCTCGACTCATGCCCCTTCTGCAGCGCATGCGCTGCCTGAGGCGTAGCATGGCTAACGAAAGGTGGCGCGTGCGAGGACTTCCAAGAAGAGGGTGAGGAGCTTTAGAAATGGTGAGGAGGCCACCAGGGTGAAGCCGACCAGACGGAGAAGCAATATAACCAGAAATACGATTGCTAGAGGAGAAATTGTCCCGAGAATGCAAATTGAGACCAGAGGGAGCCAAAGTACCTGCAATGAGCACTGCTGTAGCTCCAATTGAGGCCGAAGCACGGCAGAAGGGGCTGTTGGTGCAATGAACGCCCGGGATAGTCTCCAGACAGGCGAGAATGCTGCAGCGGCGTCCTGTCTGCGTCTTGCAGCTGGAATTGGCACATCCGAGCGAACAAACAGCGTCTAGAGGGTTCAGAGGTCCGCCATGGCCCTCATCGTTCTGCACTCCCTCCATATTGCAAATGTTCGACAAAACCATCACCATATACCCGAGAGCGATGGTGTAATAACTACAGCTCTGTTCAGATCGAGGCGTATTAATAACGCCAGCAGGTGTAGTGCCATGGGCCATGTGGGCACGGCGTGTGTGCAGCGTTGGGAGCTGCGCGAGAGCCCAAGGCTCATTAACTCTCTTCCGCAGCCGCATCCGGCGGGCATTTACATATCATATTGAGTATGATGAGCCTTGGTAAATCGATGAAGTTATTGAGAAATTGAAACATTTTTATGAACAGTAAAACTATAAGAATGAATCTCAGCAAGGATGGGAAGGGAATGCCAAAGGTAAAATTAAATGGCAGTTGAAAAGGGAAGGCCTCAGAATGTAGAGGAGAAATAAAATGTGGCACCACAAAAGAATTTTAATGCAACCAGATAAGGACATGGATCACAAAATTAACACAGAGGTAATGGTACTAGACGGTTGGAGTGTTGGGCATGCGGTGAGGAACACCTTAGGATATATTTTCCACAGAATCAGGGTGGTAGGCATCAGATATATAATGCACAAGAGGTGCAGACTATTGGGGATGTTGGTGTGAGCATTCCTCGTATTTATGCAATTATGGACAACAGGTAGGTAGATCACCAATAATATATCATTGAGATGGATGGTAAGCTTTGTGATCAAGTTATTTCTATTTTGATTGACCCCAGATCTAATTATAGTTATGTTAGTCCTGACTTGGTAAATAAGTGTGCATGCAGAATCTTGGTTAGCGAAGTTGGCTATAAGTACAAAGAAAAGAGTTCACCATTGGGTAATATATTGTGCATTTGAGTATAATGGCATGTCTACCGCAAAGCACTTGAACATATTTCCATTTGGATCATATAGCATGCTATTGGGTATGGACTGGCTATACCTTCATAGGGCCAAAGTGGATTGTTATGAAAAAGCCATTAAGTACTTGGATGAAAATAGGGAACCAAGATTCTTACAGAGAAAGAAGAAATCCACATCAGTTATGATAGTGACAGCTATGTAGGCCAAGTGCAGTCATAGGAAAGGGTTTGTGTTGTTTGTGGTGCACATTTCTAATGACAAAGGTAAGGAAGTTGAGGATGCAGATGTTTTGAGCAGGTACCCAGTTCTACAGTAGTTTCAGGATGTATTTCCTACATAGATTTTAGAGTTTCCACCTCACAGTGAGGTATACTTTTCTATTGATTTGGTACTAGGGGCAGATCCAGCATCAAAAGCATCGTACAGGATGAGCGCATCGAAGTTGATAGAATTGAATTTTCATTTGAAAGAGATGCTTGAAAAAGGATACATTACTCCAAGTGTATCATGGAGTGCACCGGTATTGTTTGTGAAGAAGAAGGATGGTACTCTTAGATTTTGCATTGACTATAGATAGTTGAACAAGGTGACCATCAAGAGTAGGTATTTATTGTTGAGGATTGATGACTTGTTTGATCAATTGAAGGGAGCAGCAGTGTTCTCTAAGATCGACTTGAGAGTAGGATACCATAAGGTACGCATCAAAGAAGAGGACATCTACAAGACCACATTCAAGACTAAGTATGGACATTATGATTTTGTTTTAGTTCCATTTAGTTTGACTAATACCCAAACTTCATTTATGTGCTTGATTAATAGGGTGTTGCGTCCTTATTTGGAAATTTTTATTATTGTGTTCTTTGATGACATATTGGTATATTCTAAAAATTAGGAAGACCATGTCGAGCATTTGGCGGCAGTGTTGAGATTTTTGAGAGGGAATCATTTGTATGCCAAGCTCAGCAAGTGTAATTTCTTCCAGACTGAGGTACATTACTTGGGACATGTTGCCTCCAAGGAGGGAATCGCAATATATCCAGAAAAGATAACGGCCATCATGGAGTGGGTAGCACCTAGAAATGTAGATGAGGTGAGATCCTTCATGGGGTTGGCAGGTTATTACAAGAGGTTCATCTGGAAATTCCCACGGACTTCTTATCATAGTACATCATTGCATAGGAATGGTAGAAGTTTGACTGGATAGAGAAGTGTGAGGCCATTTTTTAACACCTTAAGCAGTTGTTGACATATGCTCTAGTGTTAAATATTTCATATCCAGATAAGGAGTTTGTAGTATGTATAGATGCTTGCAAGAGAGGAATTGGTGGAGTCCTTATGTAAGATGGACAAGTGGTATGTTATGAGTCACGAAAACTAAACGAGCACAAGTAGAACTACCCAACACATGATATTGAGCTAGTAGTGATCACATATGCATTGAAGATGTGGGGGCACTATATTCTTGGCAGGAGGTTTTTACTGATGAGTGATCACATTGGGTTGAGATACCTTTTTGACCAACCAAATTTGAATGCTAGACAGGCTAGATGGTTGGCCACAATTAGTGAGTTTGACTTTGAGATTAGATACATCAAGGGAAAGGAGAACGGGGCCACAGATGCTCTTAGTAGAAGGGTACAAGTAAATCACATAGAATCTATGATCTCCTATGGGACAGATTTACAGGATAGGATCTTGTAGGTATGTCAGTAGGATGACATGTATATGGAGATTGTGCACATGTACAAGTACAGATACAGGAGTACAGGATGTCGACTACTGTCTCATGGCAAATGGATTGGTCAGGTTTAGAGACAATACATATATGTCGTACAACAGTGAGCTCAAGAAGGTGATCTTGAGGGAGTTTAATGTGAAACCATATTCATGACACCCATGCTATCAGAAGACATTTACTGAAATGAAGAGGTTCTATTATTGGTCGAATCTGAAGAAGGATGTGGTAAAGTTTGTAGCTAGGTGTTTGTATTGTCAAATGCTTAAGGCATAACGTAGGCATCCAGAACACTGTTACCGATGAAATAGGTAACCTGACCTCAAAACAAGAACTCTAGCCCAAAAAGACTCAAAAAACATGAAAAAAAACCCCAAAAAAAGTGTGTATTCCAGAACGCACTTCTTTTTTTTTAAGGTCAAATTTCAACATTTTATAAAATTATGCTAAAAACAAAATTGTTTCTTGAAAAAAGGATTGAAAAAACACCATCAAAACAAAACTAGTTGATGCCGGAATAACAAAAAAAATAAAAATTGTGTCATACTTTTGACATTTTTAAAAATAGAAGTAACATTTTTTAATTTTTAAAATTCAAACATTAAAAAAAACCTAAAATTTAAGAAAAAAAATAAATTTAAAAAATAAAAACATTTAAAAGCTTAAAATTTAAAAATATATAGACATAAAAAAATTTAAAAAAAAAACAAAATAAAAATTTTAATTGAAACATTAAAAAAAAACCTAAAATTTAAGAAAAAAATAAAATAAAAAAACAAAAATAAAATTTAAAGATAAAAATTTAAAAATATATAAAAATTAAAAAATAAAAATAAAAACAAAATAAAAATATTAAATTAAAAAAAAAAAAAAACAAGTAAAAAAAGAAGGAAATTATGAAAAATAAAATATAGAAAATAAATTTAAAAAAGAAAAAGAAAATCTTTATTAAATTAAAAAAAAAAAAAATTAAATTTAAAAAAATATATATTAAAAAAATAAATAAATTATAAAAAATAAATTAAATTATATATATATATATATATATATGATTTTATTAAATTTAAAAAAATAGGTTAATATCAAAATAACAAGTTAAATTTAAAAACAAAAATATTAAATTTTAATAAATAAATGAATAAACAAATAAATTTTGAAATAAAAAATAAATTTAAAAAAAAACACTGTTAAAATAAAAAGTTAAAAAACTTTAAAAATCAATTAAAAATGGAAAATTGAAAAAAAAAATTTAAATAAAAAAAAAAAAAAAAAAAAAACAAATTAATTTTAAAAAATTAAGTTTAATTTTTTAAAAAAATCCAATTTTAAATACACAATTTTAATTGAAATAAAAAAAAATATAAAAATTTTATGTAATTAACAAAAACAAATAATAAAAAAATAAAACATTTAAAAAACAATATTAAATTCAATTAAATTTTAAAAAAATACAACATTTATTAAAGTTCATGAAATTAAATTAAAAAACTAAACATAAAATTTAATAATAAAGAAAATATGGAATTTTTTTTTTTAAATCAATTAAATAAAAAAAAAATACAAAATTTAATAAAAATTATTAACGAAATTAAAATTAAAATAAAATTAAAAACAAAAAAAATAATTCAATTTAAAAATAAATAAAAACAAAATTAAAAAAATTAAAAAACAAATTAAATTTTAAATATAAAAATTAAATTAAAAACAAATAACTTTAAATCTTTTGAAATTTAAAAAATAAAAATAAAAAAAAAAAATAAAAAAAAAATCAGTCATGCATGGTTACTCTTCCTTAGCAGAGAAATAGGGAAGTGAGGCATCCAGGGAAGAAAATGAAGAGATGAGGTATCAATATCTGAATATTATAACTCAGAGGGGACCATGAAGAATGCTTGAAGAAATTGATGCAGCCTCAGTCTCGACCAGTGTAGCAAAATAAATGTAATCCAGCGGAGTAGTGATGAGCGAAGCATTAGGCCGATTCCCGGAATCGGCCTCCCGCCCAGCGACCGGCCTCCGCTACCACCTGGGTGGGAGGCCGATTCTGGCAATCGGCCTCATGCTTCGCTCATCACTACTCCGCTGGATTACATTTATTTTTCTACACTGGTCGAGGTTGAGGCTGCATCAATTTCTTCAAGCATTATTTTCTTCATGGTCCCCTTCGAGTTATAATATTCAGATATTGATACTTGATCTCTTCATTTTCTTCCATGGATGCCTCACTTCCCTATTTCTCTGCTAAGGACGATTACTCTTTGTTTAATGTGTACAAGCAGACTGCATTAAAAACCTATTCTCCCTTTCTTTACACTGAAGACTTTCTTCATCTCGCTGCATGCACCCATGGAAATATGGAGACTATGAACTTATTTATAACAATGTCAAATCACCAAACATTGAGTCATAGTAGTAGTGCTTGTTACCAAAGATTTAAATTTTTTTTTTAAATTTAATTTGTTTTAATTTTTTTTTTTTTAATATTTTTTTTTAAATTTGATTTTTTTTTTTATTCAAAAAAAATTTAAAATTATTATTTTTTTATTCAATTATTTTTTTTTAATTTTGTTTTTATATTTAATATTTTAGATTAATTATTTTTGAAAATTTATTTATTAAATTTTTTTAATTTTAATTTAATTTAATTTTTCTTTTTAATCTTCTAGTTTATTTAGTTTTTCATTTTTAAAATTTATAAATTGTTTCATTAAAAAAAAACACTGAATTTATGTTAGCAGAATTCTTTCAGTAATAATCACATGAAATAAAACGTGGTTGACGCGTTTTGAACCAACTAGTGTGGTTCATCATCAGGACTATGTGAGAGATCGGATCCAGTCATTAAGTATAAATAGATGTAGAAATGGCTCAACTAGCCGTTAAGATAACAACTAGTTTGACTTTGAAAAAATAATTAATCCATTATCTAATAATTTAATTAATTTTTAATTATTTATTTATTTATTTATTATTGTTATTATTATTATTATTTTCATTATTATTTTATTTAATTATAAACTAATTCATATATTTACAAAATTAATTAATCAATTAAATTAATGTAATGGTAAGTTATTTAACCAATAGTGGTTATATATATGTATATCTTTCTTATTAAATTAATTGATTTAATTATTTAATAATAAATTATTATTATTATTAATTAATAAATATAAATAACTTTTTTACGTATATTTAACTAATAATAAGAGTCAAGGTTCAAGAACATTATAATCAACAAATCAAAGAATCAAACCTGAGTAAAATAAATAAATAAATAGAAATTAAAAAAAAAAAAAAACACTAATTAAAAAATATAAAAATGAAATTAAATGAAGTCCATAAAAACACTTAAAAAATAAAAATCAAGAATATAGGGCACGAATCTAGCACCTGTTGATATTCCAACCATCATCTCTATTGAAATTACCGGGTCTTTTTTTCTATTTCAATGGCCTCTCTCAACTTACGATGATGGAAATGGTCGATCCTAGCAATGACCTTAGCATCTTCTATGCAAACATGATAGTTAGTATTTTCTGCATGTTCAGCTAAGGCAAGCGAGCGAGATCTTATATGTTTGATATCGGTAGCATGCTCACAGATCCTTTGATTAATGCACCGACTAATCTCACCAATGTAAGGAGTCCCACAGGAACAAGGAATGATGTAAACACCTTTTCATCTCTGGGGCCAAGCGGATCTTTAATTTATGTATATTTGTTTTTTAATTATTTGCATGTGGTTTTTTTCATTTTTTTTGTTTTTTAGTGATTTTTTTTTTTTTAATTTTTTTTTTTTTTTAATTTGATTTTTTTTTGTTAATTTTAAAATTTGTATTTTTTTCTTTTCATATTATTATTATTTTTTTTAATTTAAATTTTAAATTTTTTTTTTTGTATTTTAGTTTTTTTATCTAAATTTTAATTATTTTTAAATTTTCTATTTTTTTTTTTTTTTTAATTATATGGTTTTTTTTAATAACTTAGAAAAAAATGTTTTTATGTTTTTATTTTTTATTTTTTTTGGTTCATTTTTTGTTTTTTTCTTTAAATTATGTGTTTTTTTTTCAAATTTTGTCATTTGTTTTGATATAATTTTCAAATATTTTTGTTTAAATTTTTTATTTTTACAAGTTAATTTTGTTTTTTTTACATTTTTATTGGTTTTTTTATTGTTTATATATATATATATATATATATATCTAAGTTTTGTGTTTTATTACCAACATGGAAATCACCACTCTAAAAAAAAAGGTTGATGCTGCATCAATACGTTTCAAAATTAGCATGAAAATCACCGCTTTAAAAAAAAAAAGTTGACGCTGCATCAATACGTTTCAAATTTAGCATGAAAATCACTAACATTTTAAAACAAATATTCATACTTCATAAATAAAAATATTAGAGTGTCAAAAATGTGCACAAAAAAAAGGGTGATTCTGCATCACCACTTTTCAAAATCGAGTGCTTTTTATGCTACCAAAAAAAAGTAGGTAACAATGTGGTTACCTATTTCATCAGTAACAGTGTTCTAGGTGGGCTACTACAGTTGATTATGATTTTGGAGTGGAAATAGGAGCTCATTTCCATGTATTTCATTACAGCTTTTCCCAGTACAGATAGACAGCATGATTCCATCATGGTTGTTGTGGACAAGTTGAGAAAGGTTGCATAATTCATTCTAGTGAAGACTACATTTTATGCTAGCAATGTGGAGTAGGTGTTCATCAAAGACATAGTCAGATTTCATGGTGTTCCAAATAAGATCATGTCAGACAGAGATTCAAATTTCACTTCCAAGTTTTGGAAGGAGTTGTTTGCAGGTTTAGGCACCAAATTGGCCTTCAGCACAACTTATCATCTGCGGAATGATGGACATAGTGAGAGGTTCAATAGGATATTGGAGGATATGTTGAGGATGCATGTGATACATCAGCAGCGGAAGTGGGAAGAGTATCCTCCACTGGTAAAGTTCGTCTACGACAATGGGTACCAGGAATCATTGAAGATGAGTCGATTTGAGGCATTGTATGGGAAAATTTGTAATACCCCCATCAGTTAGAGTGATCAGGTTAATCGGGTATTGATTGGACTAGACATGTTGGCAGAAATGGAACAGGAAATTCAAGTAATCAATAAGAATTTGAAAGAAGCGTGAGATAGGCAGAAGATTTATGTAGACCAGAACAAGTTGTTTAAGGAGTTTTAGGTTGGGGAAAAAGTGTACTTTCCAATCAAGCCCAAGAAGATGTCCTTTTGAATTGGATCATGTGCCAAGATGGCACCCTAGTTTTGTGGACCTTTCAGTATTATTGAGAGGATCAGACTAGTAGCCTATCAACTTGCAGTACTTTCCACAGTGAAATTCCATGATGTTTTTCATATATCATTACTTAAGAAGTATGTCAAATATTTTGATCATGTGATTGACTGGTCTGTATTGTAGGTGGAACTAGATGGATAATTCCAACCGGAGCCTCAGTGTATATTGCATAGAAAGGTTCCCATGCTCCAAAATCGAGAAATAGAGCAATTAAAGTGTAATGGAAGAACTTTGGGTCTGATGAAGCTAAATGGGAGATGGTGGATTAGATGCGGGCTATGTATCCTTCCTTATTTATTGGTTGAGGAAAAGTAGTTTTGGTATGATTTTTGGTATATGTTTTGGTGTGGTGTTTTGATATATGCACATATGTATATGGGTGTAAATATCACCATGAGCTATGTTATAAAGCTCCAATAAGCTGTTGGTTTTCTTTTAGCATGGTGATCATTGTAAATACTGCATCGAGCTATGTCATAAAGATCCATGGGCAGTATGCTTGCTTTTTAGTGGTTTTACTAAGGTATATGTGTGGTTGAACACTAAGGATAGTGTCCCCAAGGAGGAGGGTTCTGTAACAGCCCTGGTGAAAATTCAATGTAATAAAAATTAATAAAAGGAAAAAATAATAATCATGGTTGATGGGAAACTTATTCCAAGTTGAATGGCAAGAAAAAAACATCCTAGTGGATGTTCATTTTCATTTATTATGGCTATGGAAATTGGCAAAGGCAATGGCAAAGACTTTGGAAAGGCATGAGGCATTAATTGGAATTTTATTTATGAAAATAATGGAAAATAGGATAAAAGGAAGGTGAAAAGACATGGGTTGCATTTGAGGAGTAAATTGAAGGAAATTAATGGAAATTAAAGAAAACAGAGGCCTCATCATTAAAAAGGCTTATGAGTATCAATTGGTACCTTTTGTCAGTTCAGTTTTGGATTTCTCTCATTATTCTCTCTCTCTCTCTCTCTCACTCTTGGAAACTTAGAGTTTTCTTGGAGCACTTTGGCATTGGATCAACAAAGGCAAAGAAGGAAATAGGAAGGAAGGAGCAAGCACGGAGGAGCAAGATCAAGCAGCTACAACAAGATTCTTTGAAGGTATTGATAGGAATGTGTGATTTCCTTACTATATTTTTCATGCATGGTATTGCATGTGGTTCTTTTCTGTCATGGCATGGGTTTTTCTAGGTGTGAGAATGTTTTCAGCCTAGCCTTGCCATTTCTGGATAGCCTTGATAAGATGGGTTCTCATGTTTGGTTCAGCTGGATTGTCGGATGGATTCGAAGTTGAGTGAGTTTGATCTTTGAAATGACAAAAACATAACCTAGTGATCCCTGAACTAGACTGCGGATCACAGTAAAAACATTGGCCTAGTGACCCCTGAATCAGACTGTGGGTTGTGATAAAGTCAGGATTGTGTTCCTCGATGTGCCTAGGAATCCTAGATGGTGAATGGTGAGATATATGGTAAATCCAAGAGGTGTATTACTCTTTGTTGGGCATAGTAGTCTTGGGATGGGATGTATGGTAAAGCCTAGAGAGTGGGTCTCATTGTAGGGCTTAGTGATCCATGGATCATACTATGGATTGAAATAAAGCCTAAGAGATCAGGAGACAAGAAAATTCCTCACGTTGTAGGTGGAGAACTCCTATATAATCCATGAATGTTTGGTATTTTTTGGTTGGTTATGAGTCTCATGTTCATGCTTGGAATATGGCATGGGGGTGATTGGCTGAAGAGATATTTGGCTTATCCAATCTATGGTCGGATGGAACATGGAAGTCCCATCCCCGGTTGGTTTTTACATTCATTAATGGAAGTTCATTTCCTTGTAATTTGGTGTGTAAATGTACGTATTTATATGTGGATCATATGGATGATGTATCCTTGATATTTATGTTGTTATTTTTCTAGTTATGAGCATGTATTCATACAGTGATGATGTATGGATCTCCTCATGCTTTTATTTGTAAATGAATAAAAAATGTATATATGACCTAATAGATGATACTGCAACTAATAATGTAAGGGAACCATTCTTCCTAGAGATACTCATATAAGTATGCGACCCCTATGTTCAAATATGTTATTTAAACCCACATATTACATATTTCCGACATGTTCGACAAAATTCCTGTCATGGCTAGTATCGGTCCAATCAATTCCTTATTCAAGTATTTTCTTTTGCACCATTTTTTCTTTGTTATATTTCATGTCTAAGCTTATCATGGAGTTATGGGCAGTGACCTGGGCTCTGGGCATGAAAAAGTGGCTCAAATCCTAGGGATGCTGACACAGGTTTGTGGGAAAAGGTCACTGGATGCATGCATGCATATGTTGTGGGAGAATCCAGAGCCACCCAGGCACACCCATGCCTATGCTGTGGGATTTTCTTGGGGTTTGAAGACCTAAAACCTCAATGGGAGGTAGGTTCTTGATGCCTGAGTGGTTGGGTTGGCTTCTTGGAGTATTTTTGTTGATGTGGAAGGTCTATGTGATGTGTTTCTATCGATTCCACTTCATTAAGGTCAGCTAGGAGGTTGAATATAATCATAGTAACTCTTCATCACATGTTTATCATGGTTGATCGGCTACTTGGGTATATTTGGAACAAGGGTGTTACATATTTGTTGACAAGGACTAGTCTCCATGGTTGCTACTTCATATTTTAATACTGAGGATAAGCTCAATGACAAGTCAGATTATCATGCCTGGAAGATGACTCTTGATTTTACCTTGGAGGAGCATGAATTATAAGACTATGTGCAATGGAAAGTAATGGAGCTTCCTTCAAATTCACATGTTGATGATACAATGAAGTATAGAAAAGGTGATATCAAAACTTTTGAAAATCTTAGTTGACTCCATAGAAAAGAATTTGGTTTCCTATTGTTATCACTGGAAAGTTAGACAAGCAAAGATGACATTATTAAATGTCAGGCAGAAGGATTTATAGAGCTGAGGCAAATTAGAGAATCTAAAAATTTTAAAAAAACTCTAAGGTCTAGAGGAAAAATCAAATTCCACAGTCAAGACACTAGCATAATGCACCTTCGTGCGCATTTTTCTTCGATAGGCACGCCTTTACGCAGCTTTCCCTCAAAAATTCATGCATACTTGAGAGTGGCAAAATTCGCTTTCCGGGACCACAAGGCACACTCCAGGAAAACGATCCCACACTTGATGCCACCCAAGGATAGTCGCCTAAGCCTCCTTGGGACCTCAAGGGAGCACACAATGGAATCAAGTGGAACACAATGGAATTAACCCCCTCTCTTGGGTCACCATCCATCAATGTACCAAGAGAGTTAAGGAGATTTTGAATTCATTTATAAAAGGCCACCAAGAGATGAACAAATGGAGAGCACATTGTTATGCTGGCCAAAATTTCTTTGAAGAAATCCAGTAATGTGTAATCTGGAGAAGAAGTAGAGAGGGGATTCATTTGTTGGCAATCCAACAACTCCAATCCTTTGGAGTAGAGAGAGATACCTTGCACCAAGCAACTAGGAGGTAAAAATTTCCTTGCAATGGGTCTTAGAACTCCATAGTTCTAAGGACCCCTTGGCAAGTGTGTAAATGTACTATCTTTCTCCTTAATAGCAAACAATACGAGGGGACATTGATGCCACCAGTAGTATTATTTTTTTGTCTATCTCTATATGAGATTGTGTGTTTTTGTTTATTTTAGTCTTGTTTTCTCTCTATATATGCATACTATATCATTATTTAGTATGTTTTTTTTTTATAGCATGTTCACTAGCCTACTAGCTCTTTTGTGTATCTACCTATGACCATAAGCTTAAGAGGCAATGGCCACTCCTCTTAAGCAAGTGTGGATTGGTACACTTGTGCACCAAATCCACCAACACAGGATTGGCGACTCCACTATTTTACTTTTTCTAGTTAAAGTGGTTGCGCCTGTTGTAGGGACCTTTTTCTTTGCTCTGGAGTTTGACTTGAACAACCCCTCTTCTATTCTTATCTTCCCATTCACCCTCAGTGATAGGCCGAAGTTCAGAATCTCCAAAAAATTTGTTGCAAAAAATTCACGTGCATTTTACACAGACAAATGTGCCCGACCTCGCGCGTTCATCTTTGACCTACACGATAGATTTCGCGCTTGTGAGAGACTTTTTCGCACGAAAACCAGAGGCAGAAATTTTTGCTATTTCCCTTCATTTCCTATTTGTAAAGTGACTGACGTCCCATAATAAAATTTCCAGCACTCTGCGAGGTGTCCCATGACTAGTTAAAACTCACTATTGGTTGCGTTTGAGTAGTTCTAGGTGTTAGTTTTAAAATTTCAAAGTTTATTTTCGCAAAAAAACCACATAGTTTAAGTAGGGGGGGAATTTACTTGCAATCTAAAATAACTTGCTTTTTTCAATCATAGACACCAAAAACACATAGGTAATTAGATGGAGTAAGTGGCCCTAGTCTACACATGCTTAGCTAAATTTTTCATTTTTCCTAGTTTAAAGTCATTAATTTTAGTTTAATTTTTTGGCACTAGGAGTTGGGACTAGGATTTAATTATATTTAGAAATCAAGTAATCTTTGTTGCCTTTTCACCTTTTGGTGACCCTAGGCAAGCATATGAAATCTCTCTTCTAATAATTGTTCATCTCCCTTTAGTTGATCACTTAGATTAACTAGGAAACATTGTAAGCAACCCATATCCGCACATGATTTGGTTTCAGCAAGGAACAAACAAATGTAGATTAATAGGGGATTTGTAAAGGATCATCACATATCCACACATTAAAACTATGTGATTTTTCACATATTTCTCACACACTTTCACACCATAAGTGAATCAAAGCTACCATAAAAATAACCTAACTAAACTCATAAACTCTCCCCATAGGGGCCACAAGAGAAATTATAATTTAAGTTAGGACCAATGGGGTAGGCATCCAATAAGCTGCGTTGGTCATTTTACATCTTGAAACATATAAGTTGACTTTTTAGGGAGCTTTAAAATCCATCTATCCACCCATGGAAAAGAATACCCGAGCACCATAGAGACTCGATTTAGAGGGGTTAAGCTTAGGGCCAATACGTGTGGTATTATTCGGGGCTACCTGACCCGTCTAATACTCGGTACTGGTAGATGATTTAAAAAGAAGCTCAAGACTCAAATGCTCATGTGGGATGATGGTACTTAGTGGCCAAATCTATGGCATCCTTCCCTATAGGTTATGGTGCAAGCAGCACTAGATCCTCTACCTTTACCTTGGTCGATTTTCTTTGGTTGACTAGAGGTGTCGCCAGCTCTTTTGGGACATTTCCCCAGAATTCGCAAGGCCCAGTTACATTTAAGAGTGTGAGGACATATAGGTCTCTAGGATTTGAGTATCATATGTAAAAACAACAAAAACCATATTTTTTGATTGACTGGTCACATACGATTAATCTAAAGGGAAAATTTACCTTTCATTTTTCGCTTTGTTTTATGTATGTGATCAGATTTTTTCTTTTATTATAATGTCTATCCTCTCAAATATTTCCAAAATCATACCTAGTTAACACCATAACAAACCCAATGGGACCCCGTCGATCTAGACGTCTTTTGGACCTCCCCCCATTACCTGGAGGAGTTCCGGGTCTTTCGTCATTCAGGCATCAAATATGGAACACTTCCACCCTTATCGGTTCATCCTTTATTGGGGAATATTTATTTAGGAACCCTCGACGGTCACCCAACACCACACCAATGGACACCCCCACAGGGTCACCACATTCCACTCCTCCCACAATCCCTAGGGGGCAGAGGAGCGCTACCCATTCGGGAAGCAAAGTGAACTCACATCCAGGTACATCGCAGAAAAACCCTATACCTAACCATAACACTATGTCTTCACAGTGTGCAATGGATCTCAACTCGCAGTCACCATTATCAACATCGTTAAACTTTCCCAATCTAACCAAGTTAACGAACAACCCAATTTCACACAACCCTACATGGTCACCCATGCCCACGAAGCTCCGTTTGTACATTCCAAAGTTCGAACGGAAGCAAGTAGAAGACCCAGGAAATCATATAATGACTTTCCACTTGTGGTGTTCGTCGAACAACATCATTGATGATACCATTCGACTAAGACTATTCCAGTGCACCCTAACTAGACCAGCGACGAAATGGTATGTGGAGAAACCATCTGTGACACATGGAACTTTTAGCACGCTCACTACTATGTTCCTTACCTATTTTCAGTTACCCATCCATCACGATTCCGAGATGGAATTACTGACCCATTTTAGGCAAACTCCTGTCGTCCATATCTCAGACCATATCCATGAATGGTGACAAAGTCGTAGTTTGTGCAAAGCCAAACTCGATGATCAAGTTCTGCTAGACCTATTCCTAAAAACTCTCACTACAAATATTTCAAAAGACGTAGCAACTCAAAAACCTATGTCCGAAGAGGACGCCATGAGTAATCTCAGTAGCTCAAGTTGATTTACACACAGTCAGGATATATTTACAATATCCTGCCTAATGCCGCATGCCTGCAAACTTACAAAGAATTTCTAGGCGCTTCTAAATCTGCATATGGTTTGATTGGGTCATTCACCCACAATCACCTAAGAAGTAGTGTTCAATACCCTGGTTATGCATATGATTCTAACTAGACCATCCTGTAATCCGGCTACCAGATTCATCATGCACCTTCACAAAACATGACCAATAGGGCGTCGTTGTACCACCATCAGTAAGGAAGTCCATATCTTCTAGCTCAGGGGACCCAATACATAGCTAGAAATGGTGACAGAATAGCTCGGCCCCAACAACCATTCACAAACTAGGGAAAAAGAACAAAATATTCCCAGTCCCCAACACAAAACCCACCCATGCAGAATAATGCACAGGTGAACTTTGTTAAACCTTCCCAAGCACAACCGTGCCAATCATATAATCAGGAGAATCCTAGTTATCCTCCTAATGCGGCAAGGAAAAAAGGAAAAAACAAACCAAAGGGAAATCCTAGACAGGGGGGCAACAATCAACAGCGCCCTCCATGATCTCAGGCTGCGGGAAACTCCAACCAAAAACAAAACCAAGATACAAACAATTCCCAAGGTATGAACAAGAGGGTGAATCTTTTGACCAACCACTCTTGTTAAATCTATGATGAATACGACTGTTACACTCACCAATGTCCCAATCTCCCTGAGCTAAAGAAGCTTCATAGTAACCGTGGACAAGGGGGGTCCTCACAACAAACAACCATCATGCAGGAGCCTTTCCCCCACCAAGGGGAAGTTAGCACCCAATGACAACAAAAAACTCCCAACGATTCTGGAAAAATAGCCATGAAATCTACATGACTGGCGAAAAAATGTTTTTTCAAACATGGAACCGAAATTTCTATATCCCACTAGACACAAATTTGTCAGGGGCTAGCACAAGTGCACCAACAACACCATTGACCATATCAAAGATACCTATTGAACCTTTGCCAAAGATGGCTAAGGGACCAACTAGGCAAGCAGGAAACCATTCCAAAGCGGCCCATAACTATAGCATTATGAACGATTTAGCCCAATCTCTCTCTACCATGTTAGCTTTGGAGGAATTATAATCATGCCCAAAGCAAAGGAAAGCCTTACTTTCTGCATTAGGCACCATCGACGCTGTTGATTCACACCTAATGGCTTTCAATTTAGATAAAGCCACCCATACACTTCTTTCGATGGTCGCCTTCAAGATATGGGTATCAGTTTAGAACATCATCATTCACCGACGTGTCATTGATGAGGGTGCATCCACATGCATCATGTCAAAGAAATTCTGCCAAAAGTTAGGGTCTCCTGAGCTAAATCCATCAGACATCACACTCAGAGCATATGTCAGGCATCCATCAGCCCCCATCAGTCTCTATCAAAACGCCTTTATCTACTTAGCTGGCAAGACGGTCCTTATAGACATTGAATTCTTAGACGCTCAACTCGATTACAATATACTCCTTGAATAGAGTTATACGTATGCCATGTCAGCTATAGCCTCCTCCGTCTTCTGAACTATGATGTCCCCCCATGGGGATTGCATCATTACTATCTACCAATTTACATACCATGAAAAGCGACCCTGAAAAAATACTGATGTCATCCTACCCTATGTAGACACATCAGTCGATACGCTTACATGGTACCAAGAATACAGCTCGGCCAGTTCAAACCATCGTCCATCCTTGGGTCATTCCTAGGAGATCTCCCTGTTATACCAGAATCATCATCTGATTTCATAGAGGCTCTGGTGTTCATGATGTCCACATCAAGCACTGAAGCCAACCAAGAGATGGAGATGAGTAGTAACGACACCGAGTCCTCGACCACGATAGCCTCTATAGCCTACACCGCCTCCCAAACTCCTTTCCTCTATCCCGTAGCTGGTTTTGTGTCCTAGTAAGTCTTGGTCACCATGGTGCTACCAAATGTATCATTTGCAATCCCAGTTTGGTACCTAGTCCCACCTACCGGGACAGGAGCCATGCACATCACCTCTACAGGGTTAATTCCCCTTAGTCCTAAGGAAGCCCCACCCATTCAGGAGACTTTCGCAAACATCCCTATGAAGGAAATTCCCATCGCAAAACCAATGGTTACGACCAAGAACACAAATAAAAAAGGGAAGAAGGTAGAGAATCCCATGATGTAATGGGAATTACAACCTTGCACCATATGCGACATAGTATGCCACCCCACCCACATCTTCCTAGAGCTAGATGAGTTAAAACCACTTCTTAGCTCTGTAGAAAATATTGCGGCAACAAGTTCCCGTAGAAAGGAACCAGCCACCAAAAATCCAGGCAAGGCATTGTGTACCAATCATGCATGCGCTATCTCCAGCCATTATGGGCACTATGCCCATCATTTCCCAAAAATTTTGTGATACAGGAATGCCTTACATGCCATCGAGCAATCCTATCAAGAGGATCCATCCATCTAGTCAACTAGAGATGAACCTCGCATCATTTTATACCTACAGGAGGAATGACAGTAACCTGAAAGACTACTGTTCATCTTCCCCCCTCCTATCATACGTTTCGCATTGTGTGATGAACGTGGGCACTTCGTAGATGAGCACGCAGCCCTGGAACTCATCCACAGGTGGTATCTAGTAGAGCGTGTATACTATGTTGGTTTGCAAGAAACACAATTTACATGTCTGATATGTGATGAAAAACACACTTTATAAAAATTCCATTACATCCCTCTCCCTCCACAACATCCTATCATCAAACAAGCACACATTAGTGACACTAAAAGCACCAAAAATTTGACAAAATTTCCCAAAAAATTTCTTTGGCTCTCTGTGTGCTTGCTTCTCAGACAGGCGCGAGAGATGTGCGATTGTATTTATCACAAATGTGGAAAGGGGGTGCTTAAAGCCAATACAGGCGAGATAATTTCACGCAAAATCCTCGGTTTTGCACGAAAATTACATGCCTGTGCCTTGATCGCATGCACGGTCAAGGAAAAAACTGACCTAGAATCCATACAAACCTATTTTTTATGGAACCTGACACTGACACATTGAAAAAATTAAAATGCAAGACGTTATGGGGCCTACCTGGCTCAACAATCGTGAGTCCCGAGTACTCAGGCTGACCGTAATGACAAGAACAGCTCTGCAAAAGCCTTTGACCTCTCAAAACTTCAAACACTCAAATGTCGCAAATGAACTGAAATTAGCCATATTGGCCTATATGTCACCCTTTTTAGAATGTTTGGAGGACCATAAAGAGAGCTTAGTAGGCCCATTTGCAGAATCGAAGTAACATAGTGATCAGCACCTCATAACGCCCGAAGGAGGTGCCACACATTCACACCTCCAAAGAAAAATATTCCAGTGTCGTCAGGTATGCCCTCTCTCATCTTCTTTTCATTTGGCACATGTCTTTCAATAATATTTGAATGAAGAAGATGCTTTCACTTGGGGTGTTTTTTTGTAGGTATTGTGAAAACCATCCATTGCTCCATCCACTGAAAGTACCAGAGCAGGTATCATTCTACCCTCAGCATGATAGAGTCCCAAAAAAACTCTGGATATCTTGACATCATTTATCCATAAGAAATTAAGCATAGGTTCCAAACACCCGATCATGTTTATCATCTCCCCACCTTGCACATGATAAACATACTTTTTGGTTGGTAGAGCCTCCCCTCCATGGTGCCTGTCACTCAAAGTAGACCATATATTAGAAAAATAATGACACCATGGCCATACCACTTTATTCTAGGAAGAACTTCATGCCCATTTACCCACCATGCATCAAGTCAAGTTTTACCATATCAAAATAAAACCCCTTTCCTGGACTACGATGTTTTGCAATCATATCGAAAGTGCAACACCGCGTCTCGCATTTGGCCTACCATACCCCCATCAACATAGCCCATCTACAATATTTTCCGTCCTCTTCATCACCCCCACATAAGAGACCAACTAATGGGGCCCCCACCCTCCCCACATCATCAGTGAGTGAGCACTCTCATGTTTTGGGGCACCTGTCTCTGTGTTTTGTACAATCCAAATCCCATTGTTTCATTCTTTTGGTAAGTGTACAAAGACTACAAATGGTGAACAACTTCCCCCACCCATCCATCCAGTTTTTCTCCCATGGCAGCAGTCCTTGGTCACCCTTGGTCGAAGTATCACAACTTTCATGCATAAGCAACCATGACATTCATAATCGACATATACCCACCCTGGATGTCCTACCGACCCCAGGGATTTCCCCATCAGAAAGAGTTATGACTACCGCCAAGTTACTTTTTGTACTCTGACCTTAGGCCACTGAATCCCCATCATCAGTTTTCAGTCACCCCTCGCCATCATGCCTATGTTAAACCTATCACATCCAAGATCTTGATCCTTGCATCAATGACTCTCTCGTTCGATTGAGGCTTCATTTTTGTCAACTTTAACTCCTATTTTCCAAAAAGGAAGCGGTACCTTGGATTACCCCTCACCAAAATAGGGACATTCTCGGGTGGCACTATGGGAATCATCATTGCCCACAGATGTCATCTATCCTCCTAACATTAGACTACGATATAATATTTCATGTCAAGATGGTATCGTACCTTGCAACCATTGTACTTTGATCAAATTTGTCGAAGACCCGTCCCATTATAAGAATCTCTTTCAGCAATGCTTACACGGGAAGTTCCTAGTCATACACCCATGCGTAAAATGAGAATTTATACACCATGCCAATATTACACATGTGGGTACCACATTCCACCTATTGTCAAAGAAAAAACTCCCCTAAGGGCATCAGTAATCGTCGTCATCAACCATAAGATCACTACCATACTAGTGACACAAATAGAATCTGTATCTGTCAAATTGATTTGTTTAGCTAGCCAAAGCATCACGATCATGGGACATGCCCGCTTCATAGAAAAAATTGTATTTATTGTATCATACCATTTTTTGTAGGGTTCCCACAGGACATGGTTGCTCTTTGACCTGTTGTAAGGCATTTCCAACTCCTTGCTACACGAAGGTCTCTAGCTCTCTCCACACAATACATAGAAAAGAAAATATAATGTAATTCGGCTATACAGTTCTTCCTAGATCTCACATGTTAGGGTAAATTGTTATCACTAGAAAATCAGACAAGAAAATAAGACATTATTAAATTTTAGGTAGAAGGATTTAAAGGGCTGAGGCACATTAGAGAATCTAAAATTTTTTGAAAATCTCTAAGGGCCAGAGGAAAAATCAAATTGTGCACTCAAGGAACTAGCAGAATGCGCCTTCGCACACATTTTTCTTCGATAGGTGCGCCTTTGCGCAAAGTTCCCTCAAAAATCCTTACAGACCTTGGAGTGGCAGAAGTAACTTTCCGAGACCACAAGGCACACTCCAGGAAAATGATCCCACACTTGACGCTGCCCAAGGAAAACTGCTTAAGCCTCCTTGGGACCTCAAGGGAGCACATAATGGAATCAAGTGGCATATACTGGAATCAACCCCCTCTCTTGGGTCACCATCCATAAATGTACAAGAGAGGGAAGGAGAGTTTGAATTCATATTTAAAAGGCCACCAAGAGATGAAAAAATGGAAAGAACATTGTTATGCTAACCCAAATTGCTTTGAAGCAATCCAGCAGTGTGCAATCTGAAGCAAAAGTAGAGAGGGGATTCAATTTTTGACCATCCAACAACTCCCATCCTTTGGAGTAGAGATAGACCTCACACCAAGTAGCTAGGAGGTAAAAACATCCTTGCATCAGGTCTTATAACTCCATAGTTCTAAGGACCCCTTGGCAAGTGTGTAAATGTACTATCTTTATCCTTAATAGAAAACAATAAGAGGGGACATTGATGTCGTCGTTATTATTATTTTTCTGTCTATCTCTATTTGAGATTTCTGTTTTTTTGTTTAGATTAGGCTTTTTTTCTCTCTACATATGCATACTATATCATTATTTAGTATGTTTTTTTTTATAGCATGTTCACTAACCTGCTAACTCTTTTGTGTATCTGCATGTGACCATAAGCTTAAGAGGTAGCGACCACTCATCTTAAGCAAGTGTAGATTAGTACACTTGTGCACCAAATCCACCAACACACCTATATTTTTTATTTGGGAACTTCTAAGAAAATGTATGATAAGTTGGTTGGTATGTTCAAAGTGAACAATGCAAATCAAATACTCTTCCTCAAGAACAAGTTGAAGGATATCAAGATGGATAAAGGGGAGTTTATCCAATCCTATTTTATGATAATAACTCAAGTCAATAATGAACTGCTATCTATTGGAGAAGTTATTCTTGATAGTAAAATCGCTCTTATTTCTCTTGGAGGTATTTCAAGACCATGGTATACATTTTTCACCAACATGTTAATTTTTCTTAGGGCTATATTGTTCTTTGTTTTGATAATTTCATTATTTCCATATTAAATTCACCCCACAACATCATAACATTATTCATATTTACATCATTATTCAACGAACATATGCAACTATATAGAAAGAACAATATCATCATCAATGCAGCAGAACATAAAGGAACAATAGAAGAAAATAATTCACACATAGGGACACTGGGATTGGTCAAAGACCAGGACAAAACCCACTATGGGGAAAACCCTTTCAAATTATTCTTCTTATTAGATTGTCATTGAATGATTCAACAAAGAAAGTACAATGATCCATATCTTTATCCATACAACTATCCAGAAAAAAATAAAACAAAAAACATCATGATATGAACCCAATAATTCCAATTATTAGAACCCTTATTCAAAATTATGCGATCAAATGTCACTGTCTGCAGTCAACTATTGAACCCTATAGTCAACAAGTGAAATTTTCGGTCAACTAATAAAGTCAAAACCTAGGTCACAACCGCGGGGATGATGTGAAGTGTACACATCTGAAAGGCTTCAGTCGCACATATGAGCAGACATGTGTGTGGTTGTAGCTGAAAATTTCTTGTTACAAGCTCGCAATTGTGACCCAAAACCCTAGACATGTGCAAGCTTCAGACCCTTCAATCTCAAACTTGATCGAGCGAACTTCCATGAGTCATCTCCAAAACCAATGAAAGAATAATAGAATAAATGCTTCATGTTGATGTCCAAATGAGGGTCACTGGACTTGTATTTATATCCATCCATGGGTGTCCAATTTATCTTTTGGGTCGACCTGATCAAATATGCACATGTGGGATTTAATTAAAAAATACACTTTCCCTTGTCCAAATTGAGAGCTTCAATAGTCAAAATTGGTCCTCTTGAAAAGATGAATCTCATACCATGGTTGGACTTTATCAATGAGCTGCCAAATTAATACTCCCTCTCAACTAGAGATAAATTCCAATTGTATCACATAATCATCACAAGTATCTTGTCATCAAATCTTATTATGTCTCAATTATCTCGTCATCAAATTTCATCACTGCTCATCTTGGTTCATCTCTTTGTAATATCTCCAAAAGGGAGAATGCAGCAATACTTCACACAATATAAGAACTTACAACAAGATAAACAATAAATCTAAATACAAATTAGAATATGCAAAAATATTTGAGTCATTTTATTATATTGGAGATGAATCAATTACACAAGTACAAGATATAGGTATATCTAGCCAAAAAGATGAGCTAGGATCACCCTGAAAACATGTGTGAAACAGGTACAGTGTAACTGTTGAGGCTCTGCAGCAAATACTGCATTGTCTCTTCAGCAGAATATAAACATATGGTTGCAGGCTGAAAAGAGAAATGCAGATATACTCAAAAATGGAGCTCTGATGATGCCAAGATTCAAGATCTAGCCAGTGTGATGGATTCCCAAGATAACCCAAAAAGGATTTTCCAGATCTGCAACTTTGGAAAATCACCTTCCTAGGATTTGATCCTTGATCTGCTGGGAAATACAGATCTGAAATTAGATCTGAAGAATGGATGGCTAAAATATGTGCTCAGATCATATCTATTCTTGAAGGGTTGATCCCTTCATCAGATCTATGAGCTAGAAGCTCTAGATATACCTCCTCAATCCTTCAATGATGAATTCAGCTGCTACAACAAAGCTTCCAACAAAAACTGTGCTATGAGGGAAAGAGAGGCCTTCTGCCTGCTGAAATGTGCTACAATAAACTCCAGGCTGATGGTAAGACTAATGGCAATGTGAAGGAATGATCCTCCACTGGATTTCTAGTTGAAGCACTAGCAACTTCCTTCCTCCTTTCAGATCTGCAATATGGACAACATTATTCTTGAAGAGAATACTGCTACTAGGAGGTTAATAAATTTTGGCTTGATGCCAGATCTGCAATGTGGCTCTGGGAGTGTTGATATATAAGCCCAAGAGATGGGAATAATCCCTCACCTTGTTCTTCAACTGAAGTACTAAAGATAACTTCCACCTTCCAAACTGATCTTCAGAAATATGCAGATTTCTGAATATGAATGTTCTACAAAAAGTAGAAAAAGGAAATGGCACTTAAAGCCTAATGTATATTGAATTAAAAACATCTTCCTTAGAGATCACTCAAATAAAGAGGAGGGATTCCCACCCGGGAACACCCTATGCTAAACAACACCTGCAATCTCTGCTAAACAGCCCAAGAATGCAATAGAATGTCACCTGACAATTCCAGATCTAAAAGATCATACCTCAAATAATCCAAGATGCCTTTCGTATTTCCCTTCATCTCCTTTATAATGATTGAGCCATCCCAAGCCTTGGCCCTAATCTCAATAGCGCAGTCTCATGTGGACAAGATCCTCCAAGTGGGATTGCACTGTTTGACCAAATCAACCAAACAGTTTAGGTGCAATGTACACCTCCTCCATCATGTGTTCTTCATTTTCACATGATCCTCCACCACTTGATCATTAATGCTCAATGACCCTTTGTTTGACCTCTTCAAGATCTTAGTTTACTGAATCAACCCTCCATGATCTCTCTCATTAAATGAGACATGATCTCCCATCTCATTCACATTAGTAGTTGCTCAACTACCTCTTTTTGCAGATCTAGTCTAAATTAATCCACATTCACACACACAAAGTGGATATTTATTCTTATTGAGGATTGTGGGTCCCCCCACCCTTTTATTTACTTAATTCATTAAGAAAATCACGGAATCTATATTCCAAATATGATGTGAAATTTTGGGAATATTATAGTCCCCCCCACCCCCCCCCCCCCAAAAGAAAATTGTCGCTTGTCCTCAAGCACCTCCAAAATTAGATGCAAAGCCATTTATTCCCTTCCAAATGGCATCCACATAAGGAAGGCTTCCTCCATTTTCAGCAATATGTTATGCATGTTTGGGTCCAAAGTTGTCTTTTAAAAGCATAAAGAATGACCTCCAACTGTTTGGTTAGATGTCCTCCTTCCATCATGAAGTACCAAGTGACAATCATATGATTTCCAACATCATCATCAATACATGAGGTGCATACAATAAGGTGGTTCTCTTCACAAAGTAAAAGCTTGATTATACAATACATATCTTCATCCCATGTTTCATGAATTAGATTAAGCATTGAGATGCTCTCATACTTAGCCCTGTTGGCCTTGTTGGATCCAAACTTCATCATTCCAAATTTATGCAAAAGAAGAAGGGAAGAAGTAACATGGGTAGACAAATATGTCAAACCGTATTCTCCTAACAATAACCATCGGAGTAAGGCCCTTTGCTACCATCCTCCATCTCCTCCATGTAAGATGGACAAGCCAAACTCCCCCAAAAGCAACCCAAGAAACAAGAGATCTTGCTACTTTCTCTACTCCTCATGTGCATCATGAAGCAAAAGCATACTAATGGACATATAAGATGTCACATCAGCCCCATACAAGGAAACATCATCAATGCACATCATGAGATCATTATGCCAAGTTTTACACAATAAAAAACACATAGACATAGGAGATGTCATGTGGTGGCCAACTTCTCTCAAGTGAAAAAAAATTTAACATGCCTTCCTTTGCTGCAAATTATCATTGAAAAACAAGGCATGATTCAATAAATTATGAGCTATTGGGTGGTATCCATACTCACCCAAGAGAAGCCAGTGCAGCCATGCCTCCTTCTTCATTTCATACATGTTTTTCAAGGCATGGATCAGAAAAATAGGTTCCTTTGGAGAGTGATAGAAATATCCCAATGGCAACCAACGTAACCAAGCATGCTAGCCCATACAAATTTTCAAGTGGCTTTGCAACCCCTTACTTATCATCCTTACCCATTCACTCCCATGGGGATGATGAATGAGGTATTGCATAATCATGGCGTCCTCCCTTTGTAGAATCCCATCCTTCCCAAACTGTTGAAGACTTTTGCATTTCATGAAATGTTGAAATGCATCTCTAATGAGATCTCTTAGTGAGATTCTCTCTCTATCAAAGGCCCTCCAAAAACAAAGAACTTTTGGATTTAATGCAAGTAGAAATTTCTCTTTGAGCAGTGAGAGGCTCATTGAGAAAGGGTCATCTAGAAGGGAGAAAAAGCTTCTCATTTCAAGATGTATGCCATTTATCATCTTTGCTTCCATTGCTTCATGAGTGAAGCTACCTCCAGAATGCTCCAAGAATGATGAAACCCTTTCTTTGTCACAGCTACTAAGTGACATTGCCATAGATCTGTAGGGTAATACATATGCTATCTCAAAGTAAGGCACAATACTCATCTCATAGTCAGCCATTGTACATAGGATAATGCTAATCCCATTTCCTGAAACTCTACATCTCAAATCAAAGGCTTGAATGTAGCTCAACAATGATGAACATGGATATTTTTCAGTCTCCTCCTTGATTATATCAAGGGTCCTTTGCGCTGTGATATGTCTCTGCTCCAAATCAACATTTTTTTCTAATCCTTGGTCATGCGTTGATCTTGAAACAATACGTGCTGAAATTTTATGCATACCTTGGATCAACTAATATGTGGAAGCCTCTTGACAGAAGACAAGAGTTCCTCCAACTGGAACAATAGTATCTCCAACTGCTGGCAAGAGTGATGGTCTCTTTTCTTCAAGTGTACCAGTGTTGGTATCCTCCTCGTCCTCCTCATGCAACTCTGAATCCATGCATGGGACTCCATATGTCAAGAGCTCAATATTGTCTTGCAAAGATGCAAGTGTCTCTTCTCTAGATACAAGTACTTCTGCAGCAGGTGGTGAAAGTAGTGACCTCTTGTCCAAAGTGACAAGATTGACATTCTTTTTGGTTTCCTTGGGAGATTCCCCTTTGTAGCACAACTATGTCTTCTCCACTTCAAACTTCTTTCTCAACTTGCGAAATAAATATGAATACTTGGTCCCCTTTGCATGCTCTAAGTGCCCAAACCACCAATATTTTTCTTCATCTAAGAGATGAAGTGCTGCAATTTGAACAGCCTCTTCTTCAACCACAAGATGTATCTTGAAAAATGAATCTAACTCTCTCCTCCAAGCCTTGACATTGCTTGAGAAAGATCCATCAAATGTAGGCAAATAGAATCTATTGTGCCTCTTTCTTCTATTGCTGCTATAGGATCCTCTTTCTTCTCTAATCTGGAAGAATTTTTGGAGAGTTAGCTTCTCCTTGAAAGCTCTAGACTATGCTTTGCACTCTTCAAGGTATAGACTGAGAGTATCATGAATCTCAGGTTCATTCCTTTCTTCACTTCTATACCTCTCACCTTCTTCAAAGAAAGTGGGCATAGTGGATCTATGAGGAGATCTAGGATTCTCTGGTCTTCTTTGTTGTTGATTTGAAGTGCTTTCCTCATCAGGTCTTCTTCTTGGATCTTCTCTTTGTTCTTCCTCCTTCATTTGATTGACCTCCTTGGAGAGATCTTGCATGGATCTGAAGAAATGAGTAACATATCTCACATCCTCCATGATAGATCTCATCTATCTGTTCTTCTTTCAATGTAAAAGGATGAAGTGTCCACAAGCTGAGCCAAAGATCATGCTCTAATACCACTGTAATATCCCCAAAAGGGAGAATGCAGCAATGCTTCACATAATATAATAACTTACAGCAAGATAAAAAATAAATCTAAATACAAATTAGAATATGCAAAAAGAGCTGAGACATTTTATTATATTGGAGATGAATCAGTTACACAAGCACAAGATATAGGTAGATCTAGCCAAAAATATGAGCTAGGATCACCCTGAAAACATGTGTGAAGTAGGTACAGCTTAATTGTTGAGGCTCTACAACAAATACTATGTTGTCTCTTTAGTAGAATATAAACATATGGTTGCAGGCTGAAAACAGAAATGTAGATCTACTCAAAACTGGAGCTCTGATGATGCCACGATTCAAGATCTGTCCAGTGTGATGGATTCCTAAGGTAACCCAGAAAGGATTTTCCAGATCTACAACTTTGGAAAATCACCTCCCTAGGATTTGATCCTTGATATGCTGGGAAATACAGATCTGAAGCTAGATCTGAAGAATGGATGGCTGAAATATGTTCTCAGATTAGATCTATGCTTGAAGGGCTGATCCCTTCATCATATCTATGAGCTAGAAGCTCTATATATACCTCCTCAATCCTTCAATGATGAATTCAGCTGTTGCAACACAACTGCCAACAAAAAATACGCTGTGAGGGAAAAAGAGGCCTTCTGCCTACTGAAATGTTCTACAATAAACTCCAGGATGATGGTAAGACTGATTTCAATGTGAAGGAATGATCCTCCATTGGATTTCTAGCTAAAGTACTAGCAACTTCCTTCCTCCTTTCAGATCTACAGTATGGACATAATTATTCTTGAAGTGAATACTGCTGCTAGGAGGTTAATAACTTTTGGCCTGATGCCAGATTTTCAATTTGGCTCTAGGAGTGCTGATCTATAAGCCCAAGTGATTGGAATAATCCCTCACCTTGTTCTTCAGCTGAAGTACTGAAGATAACTTACACCTTCCAAACTGATCTTCATAAATCTGCAAATTTCTGAATATGAATGTTCTGTATAAAGTAGAAAAAGGAAATGGCACTTAAATCTTGTTGTATAATGAATTAAAAACCTCTTCCTTAGAGATCACTCAAAGAAAGAGGAGGGATTCCCACCCGGGAACACCCTATGCTAAACAACACCTGCAATCTCCGCTAAACATCCCAAGAATGTAGTGGAATGTCACCTGACAATTCTAGATCTAAAAGATCATACCTCAAATAATCCAAGATTCCTTTCATATCGTTTATAATGATTGATCCATCCCAAGCCTTGGCCCTAATCTGAACTGCGCAGTCTCATGTGGACAAGATCCTCCAAGTGGGACTGCACTGTTTGACCAAATCAACCAAACAGTCTAGGTGCAATGTACACCTCCTCCATCATGTGTGCTTCATTTGCACATGATCCTCCACCACTTGATCATTAATTCTCAATGACCCTTTTTTTGACCTCTTCAAGATCTTAGTTGATTGAATCAACCCTCCATGATCTCTCTCATTAAATGAGACATGATATCCCATCTCATTCACATTAGTAGTTGCTCAACTACCTCTTTTTGCAGATCTAGTCTAAATTTATCCACATTCACACACACAAAGTGGATATTTATTCTTATTGAGGATTGTGGGTCCCTCCACCCTTTTATTTACTTAATTCATTAAGAAAATCAAGGACTCTTTTATTCCAAATATGATGTCAAATTTTGGGAAAATTACACTCTTCTTATTCATGCTCATCTCTTGATTTTTCATACTCATATGCTGAACATTCTTGAATCTAAAATAAGAAGAATTTGACATCTGAGGGGAGCCTAAGCTACCACCCTCTACCATGTCGAATAGCACATCTCAACTTGAAACCACATCAGGGAGCTTATTCTCAACCTGGAACTTCATAGGGGAGTATATCTCAACCCAAAAATCACATTGGGGATCATATATCGACCTATAATCTCATGGGGGATAAAAGCATCTTTGACCCCATATCGAGCAATAGGTGATATAGGGGAGCACATCTCAACCCATCCTACTTCCCACTAACATTCCAAAGAATGACCCTCAAGAGTTATGTGGTAGAACACTTACATCATAATCTGATCCTGGGTGAGATACCTGACTTATCCAAGGTAAGGATAACACACCCCCAATCCTCCTCAACTAGTTGTCCAAATGGGGAGGCATAATCCCAACAAGCTTGACTTGTGGTTATTATTCCAACTAGGGTATACTCCGTTAAACCAAGATAAGAGGATATACCCGACTTGTCAAAACAATCAAGGATCACACACACCCTATGGGTGACAATAGGGGAGATACCTGACCTACTCCAAGAGTAGGCATCACTCACACCTATTTTCCAGAGTTCCCTCAACCCCGGGAGCCCTCAATCTCAATTCCACACCCTAGGATCTCATACAAGGGGGAAGAGTTGGCTTTGTGTCCTTGATTAGTTCTTCTCTCTGTAGATCAAAAACATATCTTCGTGCTCATATATGGTATTCATCATGTCTCAATAGCAGCAGTATCCTGTTCATATAGGACATAAAATCAAATTTTATCTTAGAAGAATATATATATATATATATATATATATATATATATATATATATATATATATATATATATATATCACAAAAAGGATACATTATTCATCAAGACAACAACCACAAGCCTAATCTTGTCTCGTACAACAACACCAGTTGCAGATATCTTACTCCCAGCTATATACGTGATTCTCTTCCAATTGGATCCCACTCATTATTATTTCAATGTATCCCTATCATATCCAGAACCTTTTCAAACAATTATCCAAAGAGCTTCTTCAACCTATCTCATAGCTAGCCCTTCCAGCATCACCATACTCTACCTTGGTCATGCTTAATGCTAAAAATATTTCATCAAAATGTCATCACAAATCTAATACTAAGGCATCACTCAGATGTGCTCATTTTATCAATAAGGATTCCAAACAACATCAATACATCCATGTAGTTATATACCATAGGAATAATATCTCAGACCAAAAATTAATCGTTCATGCAAATATCTCGAAGGGTGATCGACAGCAAATCAATGTGTATGAAGCGACTCAATCATGGATTAACTTAGGTTTTATATATATATAGATATCAACAGGTGTTCACATGGGTCATCAATGCTTCAATCAACTGTCGTTTCTAAGGTAGGTTCAACAATATCTCTACATAATTTCTTGAAATTCCATTCCATTGAAGTGTCCAAGGATTCACATTTCCACATTCTTTAATAGCTTCACAATATATATATATATATATATATATATATATATATATATATATATTTTCCAAACTTCAGAAAGTAATTAACCATGACATGATTCATCATTTCGAGCTTCAGAGGGCAACTCCCTCTTACTTTGATCATCAGAGGATCATTACCTATCATGAATAGAACATAAGTATATAAAAGCAAAATCAAATCCATACCTTGGATCACTTTTGAAGTAGAGGTTTAGATTTGCACATCTTCCTGGATTTCACTGGTAACTGTCAATGCAGACATACCAAGCTCGAGGAGCTTTCTTCATACAAAGTTTTTTGAAAAAATAACACTTGACCAAACTAATATGCTTAGACTTACACAAATAAATATTGTACAATTAAATCAACTAAGTCAGCTTATCAATCCTTAGATGCTAAATAAAAACTAATATCAAAATCATAATACTTTCTTCCAGTTATCATTGTGACAAACTCTTAGGTATAGCTCACATCCAAATATCAAGTTACAAAAATCCTTATATACCAAGCACTATCTAATCAAAATTTATCAAGCCATCATTATAAACATGACGTGAAACATTTTTGTCACTAAATGCAAATGGATACTCTCAGGATAATTCATATAACTTTCATGCATTCATGGTGATATCACTTCATACTTCGACAATTTGTACTACAACCAATGTTCTGAATCTAATGAAATCAATATAGAATCAATGCCAACATTAATCACTCAAAGTTATTATGCCCACATAGCACAGTCATCAAGGAAAACCATTAGTTATCAAAAGCCCTAATTTTTTATCAAAATGAATTCAAACAATCCATAAGCCAAAACATATATATGAACCATCAAGCATCATGTCAAAGTTGTAAAGAATCATCAATCATCCAAGCCAATATGCTCACTAAGTCAAGCCAACAAGCCAAATATTTTCAAACCATTGTAATTGTTATCAAATACTGTCATATACTAACTTCAATTATCAAATCAAAATAAAATACTAATATGCATATTCGAGTCCCCTGCAAACACAAGTTTAGTAAACACTTTTACATTCTCTATAGTAAGTCAAACATTCAAACTTCCCTAGTCATAGAACTTTCTAATGTTAGCTCCATATCTATAGGACTTTCATACTCCAAGTGCACTTCTGACTTCGTGCATGAGGCTCCAAATTTTGTGACCTACAAGCATAATCACACCCATAGGCTTTCTTTCGTGTGGTTGGAGGCCTATAACTGCACTGAAAAGATTGCTTCCATTTAGTTGGGGCTTAGACTAAGGAAAACCCTCTCTTCTCAGAATTGAACTTGTTGTATTCCAACAACATTAGATATTTGTTTATTTATGTCATAAAACTTCAACAATAAAGAATTTGACGTACATTTAATACAAATGATAATAGGTGTAGGGATTTTTTGGAGAGTTTATCCCTCTTAATGGGAAGCTACCTTATTCATCATCAATCAAATCATCAACATGTATTTCATAATACTATCATGCATTATAATAACTCTTAGATCATGAAATCCAACTATATCAAGTTCTAATACATATATTCATCATGGTCATAACATGTCAACATCAGTTTCTTCATCATCACATATGAACATGACATCAAATTTTCATCAAGGGCTAGACTCATATGATTAAGGAAGATCTCAAAAGTATCATCATAATTCAAGGATTATAATCACTACATCAATTCAATCATTCAATTAGGTCATTCAATTTTACCATATGTCATAATTACTATGCCAATTTCAACAAGGAGATCATGAGAAATAATATTATTGTCACACTTATATCAGGATGGTTATCATACTTATCATAAAAAATATCAATAGTATCAAGCTACCGTATATAATAATCAATGTATTGGCCTTCTTTATGGGATAATTAAATCCATCATGTCTAAAATTAAATATACTTGCTAAAAAATCAAACACAATATATCAAAAATCAATGTTTTGTGTAGCTTTATCATGACTTAATAGAATGTAAGATAATTTTCCAATACTAAGTGCACCATATCATCATAAGTATCATGAATAAAACTTTCATATGCATTAGCCATTTGTGAAGGTGAAATTCCCACCATACCTTAGGGATTACCTTTCCATCCAATATTGCAATTGAAACATAGCATACATACCTTGTGGTTGTAATGTTCCAAAATTTTCATGCAGGAAATTCGAACATTAATTTTTGCTAATTTCACATAGATGGAGAATAAATGGGTAAGGAGACCCATGAATAATGAAAATAACAATAAAATCCCTCATATTATGAGAAGGGATCATTTTTGTATTTGATTTCACACCTCCATGTGTGAAAGGGGGCTATTTTGCAAAGTGGCTAGGTCAAGTTGACCAAAGTCAAACTTCGTAGGCTATGAGGTGGAAAGCACATTGTGGAACAATGCAATAGAGAAGGAGGGAAGATTCCTTGAGAATGAAAACGCTAATGAAGTGGGGCCCATGGAGAGAGAGCTCACAATTGTATAAGATGATGGCAAGACAACCATTTTTGCTCATGAATGGATTATTGATTTCGTTTTCTTGAGAGACAAGGAGCATAATCCTGCTGTTCAGCAGAGTTTCTGGGGGAATTCTTGTTTAGGATTCCTTCCTCCTCATGAGAGGCCTCTTGAGGAATTGATCTTCATTTCTCTCCACATCTTGGCTCAAGGCCAAAGCATTCTCTTCCATCACAGCATTATTCTTGCAGCAAGAAGACATTGTGTTGCTGGGGTTGCAGTGGAGGCTTCCACCACATCACTCCAGGACTTTATTTTCATAGAAAGGAGTCTCCATTTAGTGGAGATATCATTGAGGAGTTCTCTTGAGCTTATTTGTAGATTTTGGCAGCAGGCCAACCTTTCACCCATCTTCATCAGCACAGTCCCTTCCATATACTGCATTATTTCAGAGTTAGTCTGCAGTGGGGGTTTGCACCATCATATTGGAGGGAGAGATTTCTAGTTTTGGGATCAGCCTTGCACTTTGGAAATCCTTTGGAGGATATTGATTCAGATTTTAGAGCATATTCTACCATCTCCTATTTTCGTTATGAGTTGCTGTTGCTACCCAGCAACTCTGGCATTTTGGTATTTTCTCATTCTGGGCATATAGTGTAGCCAATCCTTTTTAGGATTGTTGTATTATTGTTGTATCATTATTTTTAGGGTTTGAAAGCACACTCCCCCTCATTTCTTGAGCTATATTGCAATATCATCATATTTCACATTTGTATGCAGTAGTGTCTCCATAAGACTGCGCAGTCATAGCTAGGGCAGTTTATGAAACAATATATTTCATGCTTTCATGTACTTGTTCTTTGAGGTTGATAATTCCCTCTCTTGAGTGCTCTTTCCCTCAAGATATTATGCACTTATTTTGCTACTATGAGCTAATACAATGGCTATGAGTTCTTCTATCATTTTCTGAGATTGTAGCAAGTTGCTCTTCATGTATTTGTTTGCATATTGCTGTAGCTCACTTTTGAGTGGGATTCTTCAAGAAGCTCTATAGACAGAGTCTGAAAAGGGCCAGATAGCCTCCGGATCTCACACTTCCTTGAGAAGGTGACACATCAGGTAAATGCCCCTTCAGTCAATCTCCGAAATAGATTGTTGATTGTTGACATTCCTGAAAAAGGAACATTACAGTGGTATTCAAATATGTGTGCACCTTCTTATTTTACATAGGTAGTTGTAGCACTTTGTCAACTTTTCATCAGGTGCCTCCTTTTCTTTACCAGCACTAGATCTTTCGTTCCAGCACTAGCCATGATCCTCAAGAAGGATCCACTTATCACATCTCACTGAGTTAGAAGTATACAAATACTTACATATAGATGCAGGAAGTATAATCAATAATCAAATCAATAAGTCTAAACAAAAGTAAAAACATAAATAATTAACATAACTCAAAAGAGTACTTATCTTCAATGAGAGGTGATCATCTTCCTCTTGAACCAGCCTTCAAGAGTCACAATTTTTCATTCACCATATAACATTGATGCCTTCATTATATTCCTAGATAAGTTTATCCCATCTAAGGCTAAATCAAACATGTCACAAGTGCTTCAACACCTTTATGTTGAACATGCTATAGTTTTTAGATTTCATATCTCAAACCTTTTTCATAATCCAGGGTTTCTTCCAAACCTTAACCTTATAATATCCATCAAACCCTAATACATAAATTGCCTAGGGTTTCCTTCAAACCCTAGTAATTTTTTAGGTCTCCACCATCTTCTCTTGTTTACATCAATGGTTTCCTCATAGGGGTGATCTTAAATGGCTTTTATTCTTCCCATCTCTAATACCATGTTAATTTTTCTTAGGGCTATATTGTTCTTTGCTTTGATAATTGCATTTATTTTTTTCCAAATTAAATTCACCCCATGACATCATAACATTATTCATATTTACATCATTATTTAGCAACATATGCAACTATATATAAAGAAAAATATCATCATCAATGTATCAGAAAAGGGAATAATAGAATAAAATCATTCACACATAGAGTCACCATGATTGGTCAGAGACTAGGGAAAACCCACTATGGGGAAAACCCTTTCAAAATATTCTTCTTAGTAGATTTTAATTGATTGATTTAACAAAAGAGAGTACGATGATCCAAATCTTCATCCATACAATTATCTGGAAAAAATAAACCAAACAACATCGTGAGATGGACCCAATAATGCCAATGATAAAAACCCTAATTCGGAATTTTGTGATGAATCGCCACTGTCTGCAGTCAACTACTGAACCTTGCAGTCAATGAGAGAAATCTACAGTCAACTGATAAATCCAAACCCTATGTCCCAATCGTACAAATGAAATGAAGTTTGTGCAACTAAAAGGATTCAGCCGCACAGATGAGTCGTCTTGTGTGTGGTTGCAGCCGAAAATTTCCTATAAGAAGCTTGTGGTTGTGACCCAAAACCTTAGACACGTGCGAGCTTTAGACCCTGCAATCTTGGAATTGACCGAACAAGCTTCCACGAACCATATCCAAAATAAAATAAAGAAGAATAAATTAAATGCTTCATGGTGATATCCAAATGAGGGTCGCTTGACTTGTATTTATAGCCATCCATGGGTGTCCAAATTTTCTTTTGGGACAACCTAATCAAATATGCACATGTGGGCTTTAATTTAAAAACAAACTTTCCCTTGTCCAAATTGAGCACTTCAATAGTCAAAATTGGTCCTCTCGAATAGAGGAACCTCGTCCCATGGTTAGAATTCATCACTAAGCTACCAAATTAACACACCATTCTCAATAATGATAATATACCTAGTTTTGATGAGTGCAGAGGAAAAAAGGATGATGGACAGAGATAACTCCTACAATGGAAATGAACCTACTTCTTTCTTTGCTCATGCTAAAAGGAGGAATGATGTTGGTCCATCTAATTCAAGGAGAGAGGTTCAAGGATCTAAGAAGGGATTCAAAGGAAAAGGGAAATTAAGAGCTACAATTGCAACAAGTTCATCCCCTATGCTAGAGAGTGTCCTCACAAGAAAAATCCTCCAAGGGATGATAACAAAAACAACAATTACAAAATAAATAAATAAAAAAGAAACAACATATATAACAATAAAGTGAAAAGGAATTCTCTCGTTGCCCGACAAGGAAATAATCATCCTTCCAAGAGGAGAATAAATACCAGGTATGATGAAAATTAATGTTGTAGAAAAACAAGCTGAGTTCTATCTAATTCTTTCTTTATCTATTGCCTCTCCTCCGAATACCTTGGACTATTGGTTAATTGATAGTGGAGCCTCAAGATGTTTCACTGTATACTCTCAAATTTAGTTGACAAGAAAACTAACCTAAAAATTATTCTTGGAGATAATTCCACCTACCCTGTAGAATGGATGGGAACTTTCAATATTCACTTGAACTATGTTCAAACCATACATCTTCAATAAGTCTTGTATGTGCCCGATTTGAAGTATTTTTTGATGTCTATTTATGTGATTGATGACAAGGACTTCAAGGTATCTTGCATTGATGGAAATGTATGTGTATGGCATAGAAACTTCAAAGATGCTTTTTACTATTGGGTTTATGTAATATCCCAAAATGGAATAATGCATTGATACTAAAACACAATATAAGAACTGTAGCAAAGTAAACAATAAATCTAAATACACATCAGAATGTACAGAAATAACTGAGCCATTTTATTATATGGAGGTGGATAAACCAATACAACAGTGCTCAAAATATGAGACACTCAGGCCAAAGGGATGGCCTAGAATGACCCTGAAATGATCCCACAAGAGGGACTGTGTAACCGTTGGACTGTTGGAAGGTAAAATGCATTGTCCCTGCTACAACTGTTGGGATTAAAACTGCCAAAAAGATAGAAAGTCCTATCTAGGAAGTTTGGGAGCTCTGATGATGCTGAAAATAGAGATCCAGGCTCTATGATGGATACCCAAGATAACCCAGAAAGGGTTTCTCAGATCTTTCAGTCTAAGAAAACCACCTCTTAGGGCTTTCACTATATAGTTGTTGGGTATGCAGATCTGCTGCATGAACTGAATATATGATAGCTGAAATGATGTGCAATAAAATCTATGCAAGAAGGGTTGATCCCTTCACTAGATCCTTGGGCTATGTTGGGCTAGAATTGTGAATTGCGAATAAATCACGCTTCCCTAGACAGATGCTAGTCTAGAAAAACAGGTGAAAGACTATACGACTATTTCTCCTAACTCATAACAGATACACAGAGAGGATTGGAGGCTTACTTGTTCAATCTCTTCCAAATGGCTCCTTTTGTCGCTTTTGTTGCAGCTTCAAATTCAAGCGGTTTGTGAGCTGAATGCTTCCTACAAGAAAGAAAACTAAAATAGCAGAAGATTCAATAATATAGATATATATTCAAGCTAGTTAGCTAAATCATTAAATCATAAACCATATACATCAACTAAGATCTTGCAATATGGAAAATCAAAGCCAATACAAATGCATATAGGGAAAAATAAAAAGTACTCTTTATTGATGATAGAAGGAGAGGTTACAACCTAGTGACTGATTTGAAGTGACCTTCCAACATCGTTCCCAAGCCTCATCACAGTATAAATCTCTCCAGCAGCAGCTTCACAAATCTAGATTTCAATTGAAAATCCTCCAGCATTTCTCTACTCAAATTCTTCCTTCTCAAGCACTTAGATCTGTGCGCAATTTATAGATGAACTGTAGGTTTTTTTGTAATAAATAAATTTCCAAAAATAGGCAAGACATGTTTCCAATAATGTAGATGTCAAATGGACACTTGGATCTGAAGCTTGACACATGTGAACTCTTCTAGAAGGCACTGGCCAAGTGGAGATTCCGGAACAATGATAATTTCGCTCCCAATGTGACCAACGCACCTGTGAATGTCGGGAAGTGCTTTGTAGAGCAACCTTGCATGGGGATACCTGCATATGCAACGCACTTAGGCCCCTTAGAGCCTACATTAGTGAGCTCTCATATGCTATATAATAAGCTTCAAACCATGGAAACCTTTGCTTGATGAAAGTATTGCTTGATTTGTATTGTTTCTTGTCTTAGGGCATGTAGCAACTTAAATAATAGGGAATGATAGACCCTTGATCATAGGTCCTGGAGATGATGCCCAGTTAACCAAGTCATTGGGAATGGTGCCCAAATTGACCTATAACAATTCCCCCCTAAAGCATGAGATCCAAATAATAAGAAGTTTTGATTGAGATTCTTTACACTGTGATGAGTCTGGAAACGAAGCGGAGTGGTCACCTACGTCAATCTTACAATACATTACATCATGATATATCCTCTTTTGATCATAATTTTTGAGGTTAGGCATTCCCATATTTAGCACATAAAACAATCTAATAATATGTACATAATTTAGAAATTCATTTACATTGGAATGTTGCCCAGATGCAAAAATTCCTACAGATATAGGCCCATGTTTGGATGACAATTTGTATGTAAGGTCACCGTACAGATGATGTGTACAACAATCCTAAAATTGCAGCCCAGATGGATAAAATTAGATCTAGGGTCTTCTTACACTACAAGGAAAAGACCCTCTAGCGGATTTTTTTGAGGAACCACAAAGAAAAATACCCCATACATCCGTTTATAATGGAGGTTACTAGAGGAGGTTGGCGAGTGGAGGTTTTTGCGGATGTTTTCCTATCGGTGCTATTATTGTTAAAACTCACCCCGATGCTCTCAAAATAAGAAAGCACTGGTGCGGACAAAATCATTGGCACACCAGACACTGTGCACTCCGTACACATCCGCCCAGTGCGTCATAATATAATAGAGCATCGGTGCCTCACAAATCGTCTGCGCCGATGCATTATAAAACACAACGCCAACACCGAAACCACCCGGTGCGGTAGATAGAAGCCGCACTGGTGCATTATAAAAAACGTGCCAAAACACATATCGACTGGTGCATTTGTAGAAAACAGTACCGGTGTGCCTATAAACAATGCACACTGTAAAGGGTTAAATTAAAAAAATATTTACAACAAAAAACCCGGATTTTTCAGTTTTCTAGTGCTCCTGAGCTATCAATCACTGGGACGCACGATACCATAGAACGCACCAGTGCACATCGAACATTGGCACACGTGATAGCATTCACGAAGTACACACACCACCGGGGCATCCAATTATTGTAACGCACTGAGGCGTCAATACTCTTCCATGCCGGTGCATCATAAAACACTACGCCAAAACAAAAACGAGCCAGTGCGTTCTTCTCTAAGAGCACTGGTGCGCCAGAAACCGCACACACTGGAATAACGTTATATAAAAAAAAATTAAGGCCAAAAAAATGGTGCTTTACCATTACGTCGCCCCAGTGCATCATCAATTTTTTGCGCCGAAACTGAAACATCTCGGTGCGCGATTAGGGAAACTCCCCGACGCGTTATAAACAACACGCCAAAATTGATACTTCCCGGGGTAGTTTTATTTAACTGCACCGGTGCGCTTATAAAATCTTGTGCACCAAAACAAGGTTAGTTAAAAAAAAATTCATTATTCACTTTCCTCAGTGCTCCAAAGATCTCAAGCCCCTGTGTTATTTCCTTATTTCTGAGCCTCCCTGACATCGGTGCTCTCATTGCACCCATTGCATGCACTACTGCTCTGCATTGGCCACCAATATCCAGCTTGCATTTTGAAAAACAGTGGGAAAATTTTATTTTCCAAATTTTACAGCCAATATGTCTCCTCGACAGTGAAATGTACAGGTATTTTTCTAGCTTTTCTATAATTAAGCCTTTTAGCAGATTATAAATTGAAATAAAATTTACTGGATGCGGTTGATTAATGACCATCAGGGAACGTGGCAAATCGTGCACTTCCCGATGGATTTCGCTTGGGTATCCCATGTGGCTCCCGGTACAGGCATTTACTCGGCCCATTACTCACCACCCTGCGCAAGTTTTTACTATCCCGGTCGGCTCAACAAGCTCTCGGTTATGGCGGTTATTTGCGACATGGATTGCATTTGCAGAGGCTTGACTGGTGTGGCGGACGGTTGTAGATCTCCTCCTCCTTTGCACATGATTTTCTCGCCAGGATGCACTGAGGCAAGTGTTAAAACGAGCACTGGGAGGCGCTGCTCGTTAGCTACTTGTTTTGAACCGGTTCCGAATTATCACTTCTCTAACAGTCTGTGGTGCAGTGTTCGTGGTCTCAGTGGTATTGTTCCGGCTTCTTCAGCTCCGCCCAGTGGCGCCCAGGATTCTCGTTCTTCCCCTGTCAACTCTGCGTGTTTTGCTGAGCCCAGCTCTGAACCTGTCACCATGTGTTGTGTAGATTAATTCGTCTTGCGGACAAGACCGATCTCTCTAGTACTAAAAGTAACTAGCAACAAACAACCAATTATACTAATCTCTCTCTAAGCATATAAGATTCATAAAAACACTATATAGGTGTAAGGCCTACCTTATGTCCAGCACTTGCTTGATTTCATTGAAGTCCTTCCCGTGCACTGAAAGAACGTTCCTCATGAATCTGCAGTCACAAACAAGCAAAAATATTACGCAGCACCTGTATAGACATTATTATAAACCATACTTATCATAATGATCAAAAAATTTATGAAATAAACCATGAATTGATAGTTTAATGAGAGAAATGAGTATATTTGTATTAACTTCAAATAAAGAAAACCTTTACAACCTGTGCCTTGATGTTGTGCAGGTCCTCCTGGGGTCCGAAGTAGGAATCTCTTCTAATTTGACAAGCTTAAGATATTTGAAGTTAAATGCTGTTGAGATTCAGACTCAATTAAATTTGTTGGCCGGATAAATCGTTCTTGCGGACAAGACCGATCTCCCTAGTGTCAGAAGAAAATCTAGCAACAAACGAACAACTAAGTTTGTCTTTCTCTAGATATATTCATTTTACAAATAAATGTTATGAAGGTGTCGATCCTACCTTAGATCCAAATGCTTATTTGCGGTCGCAGTGCTTCCGTTGCATCAATAATCTTTCATCGCAACAAGGGCCCTTTTGTCACAAGAAAGTATCATCTTTCATTGATCTGCAATCACAAACAAGAAAATATCAATAGCACCTGTATAACAAATGATCATAAAACATACCTATCATAGTGATCAAGGAATCTATGAAATAAATGATCAAATGACAGCTTATTGAAATAAACAATCGAACGACAATTTATTGAGAAAAACAGAACTTGATTGTATTAATCTTAAAATATACAGAAGAACCTTACAACCTTAGCCTTGATGTTCGAAAGGTCTTCCCGGGGTCCGAAGCAGGAATCTCCTCTACTTTGATAAGTCTTGCACTCTTCCTTCAGGAGCAAAAAGAGGTATGTGATATTTCCTCTCAAAAGCTTAGCAGAAAGAAGTCTAAATCTCAACAGCACTTCAACTCAAAAATCTTAACTTAACTTCTTCAATCCTCCATTATTTTTCTTAACAATTCCCTTTGAGGCTACCCAATGCCTCCTTTTATAGAGCGGATGAGGAGGTTAGGATTCCACCTTTAAAGGGATAGAATCCTCCTTCAAAGGGATAGGCTCCTCACATCAAGGGATTAGTTCCTTAAGGTGTGGGATACATGCACCTTACTAAATCGTACTCATCCCCAAAAAATCACATCTAGAACCTTCCATAATTGACCAAAATTCAACTTTTTCAGTTTAATTTCGCACTTTTTTGACTTTATAGGGGTACCGCAGGCATTACACTGGAAAAATGTGTTCTAGAACGCAGTTTCTCTTCACATTACCTGTGTACCCTAGCTAAAAACGCAAGAAGGTCTCATGTTACCTGCGTACCCTGAGTTTCAGAGATTTTTAGGGTTTTTCTTCCAGTTCTGAGGCTTGGAATGAGGAACAAAGGTTGTAAGACTTGCAAAGGAGGCATGTATGAGTGTCAATGAGCTCATACAGTCAGCAGAATGTCAAGGTGACAATTTTTAGTGTAACAGATTGCCCCCTAAAGTGCGAAGTCTGAAATAGATGAAGATGAAGTCTGTCATATATGAAGAGTGAAGTACTTTATTATTTCAAGGATCATCCTGTGGACACCCCAGTCGGAACCTGTAAAAACATTCAATGAAAAATATATATATGTAATCATATCATCGCTGAGGTAGGCATTCCCATACTCAGATCAAAAACTAACTAAAACTAACTTAAATTTTTCTGATACAGGAATGATTTTGAATACATCATAGTATAGACATATGTCGACACAGCATGGATGCAGCCATCTGTTTATAAATAGTCTACTGTATGAATGATAACAAAATTCCTCGCAGCTTGGATGGTGGAAACTAGATCGAGGGTCTTGATTTTCGCTTCTCGAACCAGTACGATTCTATCCATCCGATTAAATGTGTTGAAGTCGAACATGGTAGAAACCACTTGATTACCAGTCAATGATGTAAACTGTTAACAAGTGTGAGAGTAACCACCAGTAATGTCAATGGTTCTCAAAGTACCCAGTACAATCCATGAAATGTGAATGAATGAGCTGAAGTCGAACATCTCACGGAATCATTCGATCGAAGGTCAATGATGCAACCTGTCGTCGAAGGCGAGAAACCTGCCATTGAGGCATGCAGATTTCAAGGTACTGACGATTTCTGGATCAACTTTCTAGATAATGTGCTGATGTCGATAGAAAGTGATCTGTCGTAGGCAAGCCCACAACACGAAATCATAGATCAAGTTTTGAAAATATATTGGCAAGGACTGACTCAGGGATGGTCAAAATGGATGACATATATTTCACAAATGAATGGTTTATTTGAACTGTCCTCTTGAACACATAACGACACTGCAGATGGTTTGGTGAAAATTGACCCAAAGCTAATACCCAGAAACCGGCTGAAGACTTTCAATGTGGTTTGATTAACTGTTAGGCAAAGGATTTTCCCAACCCAGGTGGACAAAAAGTGTCGTGTTCAAGAGTGGTTAATGGTTTTCTGAATAATCAAAATGTAACAAACAAGTTCGTTTTTCTCTCTTTTCCCCCACCATTTCTGGCAAGTACCTCTTTATTTTTGACAAGCTTGAGGAGGATAAAATTTGCTTGTTTATAAGCTCATCCTTCGGATGAGTCCAACTTAGTTTAAAATTCGAACCCTAAGAAGGAGTGGTTCATTCCTATTTAAAAATTGAACAGGTCCTTTACTGTTAAATTTTAACGAGTCCAGTATAGGAGAAACTCGGTATTTTTCAATTTTAGGGAGTCAGAAGAAAAAACTTAAGAAAACTCCATGGGTGTACTTTTTCGTAAATTTAGTCTCTCGAGCCCGAAAAAGGATAAAATAATGCGGGAGAGAACTCTATTGACCGTAATTAGTCAACGTATACTTTTTTCGTAAATAGTCCATTTCAGTCCGTAAAAGGGGTAAACTTATACTGAAGGGACGATCATTCATTTACTTTAACGAGTTCGAATAATCAAGTACTCGGCAATCTTTTCATGTTTAGAGAGTCTGAAAAGGGCTTAAAAGAGAACTCCAGGGTTTCGCTTTTTCAGTAAGTTTTAACGAGTTCGAAAAAGGGATAAAAATGTACTCATGGTTTTCACTTTTTCGTAAGTTTTAACGAGTTCGAAAAAGGGATAAAAATATACTCATATGACCGACTTTCAATTTAATTTACGAGAAGGAAAGGACGGAAAGAACTCGGCATTTTCATGTGTTTTACGAGAATGAAAAATAGCAAAATAATCTCGGGATTTTCATGAGTTTAACGAGTCTCGAAAATAACCGAAATTGACTCAAGATAGGTTTCATTTTTACAAAAGCTTGAAACAGGGAAAAACTATGCTTCAAAGTGGTTTCATTTTTACACAAGCTTGAAACAAAGAGAAAACTATGCTTGATGCCCCCTAAGCGTAACCGCTAGAGTGCATGCCCCCCCAGCTTCATTTCATTCAACTAAGTACACTAGTAATAAATAGTTGGATGGAATGAAGGTTCATTTACGAGATCATATGAAAGACCTGACCTAAAAACTAACCTAAATATATTACTTAACATTTACGAGGTCTATTCAAAGACTCGACTCAATTAGGGGAGGATTTGTTTCATTTTTTAACGAGTTCGACACAGGAAAAGGACTATGCTCATGGCAACGTGTTTCATTTTTTAACGAGGTTGACACAGTAAAATGAACTATCCTCAGAAACTAATTATTTCTAATCTACCTACATAACCGACTTTCTACAATCTACCTGCTGATTCATTTTTTAATGAGGTTGACACAGGAAAAGAACTGTCCTCATACCTGATTCATTTTTTAACGAGGTTGACTCAATAACAGGAACTCTCCTCGGACCAACTGATTCATTTTTTAACGAGGTCGACACAGGAAAAGAACTATCCTCATCGCCGACTGATTCATTTTTTAACGAGGTTGACACAGTAAAAGGAACTATCCTCACACCACTGATTCATTTTTTAATGAGGTTGACACAGTAAAAGGAACTCTCCTCGGACCACTGCTTCTAATCTACAGCCTGTTGGAGGTTTCCTCAACACAACTAACATTTACAGCCATGGTTGGTTGGTTGACTTCTTTCTTATCTTGCTTCTTCTTCTTCTTCTTCTTCCCTTTCTTCTTCTTCGCCACCTGGTTACTAGCGTCAAGGCTTTTACCAGGCGAAGAGGAAGAGATGGAGGAAGAAATATTAGACGAAGAAGGTAAAGGGTCAATAGAAGGTTGGTGATGTTGAGATGGTGAACTCTGTTTAGGTGAAGCATTTGGTTGAGGTGGAACAATTGGAGTATTCAGGGCCAACGAAGTTGAAAGTAACCATATCGGTAAACCTATTGTAAATCCAGGTAATGACAATGTAGCGACCAACATTTCCAAAGCAAGGAAAGTACTAGGATTCTCGTTAAAGAGGAGTTCCTTGGTTGGTAAATTCCGGAACAGTTGCCATTCTATTCAACTTCAGTGAATTTTATTAACAAATTAAAATTAAAATTAACAATTAACAATTAAAAATTCACACCTAACTATTAAAATTCACAATTCACACCTATGGTCTCTAAAAGTAAAAACAAACAAATTAACACGCGCTATCAAATCTAGGAGTCAAACCACACACAAACAGTAACTTCCCGCAGTAAAAACACTAGTTGGTGATGAAATCCAACATCGTAGAATTTAATACAGAAAGGGCAGTTGGAACAGTTACCCCGACAACTTGCTTAATGAAACAGACTGGCACAAGTTTCCTCACAAAACCATCTCGAGTGAAGAGAACCCCCCAGAGAGTCCAAGTGAGTCTAGTCGACATCTGCTCCAGGTACAGTGGGATCTTCCCTCCACCGTCACCTTAGGAAAGAATCCTATAGATTATGGCCACTAAGGTTACCAATAGAAAAAAATATACCTGGGGGAACAGTCTATGATCCGATACACACGCAAGGGCAGAGTAACAAAGCTCAATCCCCTTGAAGGCTCCTTGACATAATCCAAGGTTTACCGACAAGTGACCCCAGGCTCCTCGACAATGGTCAATCCGAGGTTTACCGTTTTTAATACGTGTATATCTGCTATCATTCCCAATGAGGAAGGATTGATTACCTCACTGGTTCAGATATGATCTCGTGCTTGACTCCTTTACGAGGAGCTTCCTAGAGCATACATGCAACAATTGGAATTTTCCTACCGCAAGATCGACTACTTGTTTGTTTTACTGTCTTGGAGAGTTAACTAAAACCTATTCCAAGACACTAGCCTAAGCTAGATTGGTGGAAAGAGCCCTAAGAATGTAAAAATTACTAGATGAATTTTAATTAAGCGCTGTTTTATTTAGGCTGTTATTACTCAAAAGGGTAAATGGATATGAAACCAATGGTGTTATGACCTGAACCAAAACTGAATGCAATCAAATATGATAATGTAATCTTTTCAATTCGATGAATCCTAACTAAAGTAAGGAGAGAGTTTCCATTCACTTCCAACAATGCAAAGATTGATAAATAAGAGAAAATATAACAAATTCTCTAATGCACTAATTTCATCAAGAAAAACTAATGCAAATCAATCCCAAAACATTTTTTAATGATCTTTGAAGTTAAATGCTGTTGAGATATTTACATGGATGAAGCCTCAAAATTGTTGGAAAACCTTACTGTTCCACAACAAGAACTTCCAACTGGTTACTGTCAACTTTCTCCCAACCTACCGTCAACTGACGAAGTGATTGATCTAATTTCAAGTACAGTCGATCCCACTCTTCCATTGCAGAGTGAAACTCATATCACTTAGGTTGATGATCCGTTAGTTGATCAAGTGGTCGATTTGATTTCACATTCATTCGATCCCATTCTCCCTGTAGAGGATGAACTTCATACCACTCAAGTTCTTCTTGTTACATCAGATTCTTCTACGCCGAGGGGCATTTCACCTGTTTCTACAGAACCCCCTCCAAGTACTGAGGTCTTTTCCTTTGATTGGAATAGACTGACAGAACCTCGTCTTCCTTCCTCTCCATCCTTTTTCCAAAACTGGTCAGAAGTTTGGTAGGGACACACATCGCACAGTGTATATGAAGGTGCTTCGTTATATTTTTATCCCTCAACCCATTAAATGCTTGGTTCCCCATCAAAACCTATTACGGTAATCCTGAATAGTACTGTAATCCATTAGTGAACCTTTAGGGATCCTTCCTAATTTTTCTATTACTTTGGAAGGTAAAACTGTCTGTATTGATCTTATGGTACTTCGAGGTCCCTTGGATTTCAATTTACTCCTTGGGCGAGACTATGTCTATGCAATGAAAGCTATCGTATCGACACTCTATCGTGTGATGTCTTTCCCTCACAATGGAAAAATTGTGACTGTAGACCAGCTTTCATTCCCTAGTCTTGTTTTGACTACCAATAATCCGACATACCTGAATGTTCCTGATTCTAAAGTGGTATCTACCCCGCCACGAGTTAATTATGTGGCAACTAGTCCCATGTTTTCAGTTACCGACGGAAGCGAGCCTCTCATTGTAAGCTCGTCTTCTTTTAACTTAGATCCGGTAATTGACATGGAAAACTCTATGGGATTATTTGAACGTGATGTTCTTATCCCTTTTGAGTCCCTTGACATGTGTTCCTTCCAAGGAATTGTTCTTCCTTCTGATGAAGACCTTTTGGAAGCCATGATCAAGGTGTGTCCATTGACATGTGTTTCTTCCAGTTGGAAGCCATGATCAGTTGTTCCGAGGAGAGTTCCTTTTACTGTGTCAACCTCGTTAAAAAATGAATCAGTGAGGGTGAGGAGAGTTCCTTTTACTGTGTCAACCTCGTTAAAAAATGAATCAGTGAGGGTGAGGAGAGTTCCTTTTACTGTGTCAACCTTGTTAAAAAATGAATCAGTGAGGGTGAGGAGAGTTCCTTTTCCTGTGTCAACCTCGTTAAAAAATGAATCAGTTGGTCAGAGAATAGTTCTTTCTACTAAGTCAACCTCATTAAAAAATGAATTAGATTTGAGGACAGTTCTTTTCCTGTGTCAACCTCGTTAAAAAATGAATCAGTTGGTCAGAGGATAGTTCCTTCTACTAAGTCAACCTCATTAAAAAATGAATTAGGTATGAGGACAGTTCTTTTCCTGTGTCAACTTCATTAAAAAATGAATCAGTAGGTTATGTAGGTAGATTAGAAATAAGTAGATTTGAGGACAGTTCCTATTACTGTGTCAACCTCGTTAAAAAATGAAACATGTAGGTGAGGATAGTTCCTTTTATTGTGTCAACCTCGTTAAAAAATGAAACACGTTGCCATGAGCATAGTTCTTTTCCTGTGTCAAGCTCATTAAAAAATGAAACAAATCCTCCCCTAATTGATTCAAGTCTTTGAATAGACCTCATAAATGTTAAGTCGTATATTTAGGTTAATTATTTCAGTTTTTTGTATAGTTTTTAGGTAGGGTCTTTCATATGATCTCGTAAATGAACCTTCATTCCATCCAGCAGTTTACTTAGTTGAATGAAATGAAGCTGGGGGGGCATGCTCTCTAGCAGTTACGCTTAGGGGGCATCAAGCACAGTTTTCTCTTTGTTTCAAGCTTGTGTAAAAATGAAACCTATCTTGAGTCAATTTCGGTTATTTTACCGAATGCATCAAGACTCGTTAAACTCATGAAAATCCCGAGATTATTTTTCTATCTTTCATTCTCGTAAAACACATGAAAATGTCGAGTTCTTTTCGTCTTTTCCTGCTCGTAAATTAAATTGAAATTCGGCCACAGGAGTATATTTTTATCCCTTTTTCAAACTCGTTAAAACTTACGAAAAATTGAAAACCATGAGTACATATTTATCCCTTTTTCGAACTCGTTAAAATTTACAGAAAAATTGAAACTACTAAGTATACTTTTATCACTTTTTCGGACTCTTGAAAATTACGAAAAAGTGAAACATTGGAGTTCTCTTTTAAGCCCTTTTCAGACTCTCTAAATATGAAAAGATTGCCGAGTACTTGATTGTTCGAACTCGTTAAAGTAAATGAATAATCGTCCCTTCAGTATAAGTTTACCCCTTTTACGGACTGAAATGGACTATTTACAAAAAAGGTATACGTTGACTAATTACGGTCAATAGAGTTCTCTCCCGCATTATTTTATCCTTTTTCGGGCTCGAGAGACTAAATTTACGAAAAGGTACACCCATGGAGTTTTCTTAAGTTTTTTCTTCTGACTCCCTAAAATTGAAAAACACCGAGTTTCTCCTATACTGGACTCGTTAAAACTTAACAATAAAGGACCTGTTTAATTTTCAACAGGAACGAACCACTCCTTCTTAGGGTTCGAATCTTAAACTAAGTTGGACTCATCCGAAGGATGAGCTTATAAACAAGAAAATGTTATCCTCCTCAAGCTTGTCAAAAATAAAGAGGTACTTGCCATAAATGGTGGGGGAAAAGAGAGAAAAACGAACCTTTTTGTTACATTTTGATTTTTAGAAAACCGTTAACCACTCTTGAACACGACACTTTTGTTCACCTGGGTTGGGAAAATCCTTTGCCTAACAGTTAATCAAACCATATTGAAAGTCTTCAGCTGGTTTCTGGGTATTAGCTTTGGGTCAATTGTCACCAAGCCATCTGCAGTGTTGTTATGTGTTCAAGAGGATAGTTCAAATAAACCATTCATCTGCAAAATATCTGTCATCCATTTTGACCATCCCTGAGTCAGTCCTTGCCAATATATTTTCAAAACTTGATCTATGATTTCATGTTGTGGGCTTGCCTACGACGGATCACTTTCTATCGACGACAGCTCATTATCTAGGAAGTTGATCCAGAAATCGTCAGTACCTTGAAATCTGCATGCCTCAATGGCAGGTTTCTCGCCTTCGACGACAGGTTGCATCATTGACCTTCGATCGAATGATTCTGTGACATGTTCGACTTCAGCTCATTCATTCACATTTCATGGATTGTACTGAGTACTTTGAGAGCCATTGACATTACTGGTGGTTTCTCTCACACTTGTTAATAGTTTTCATCATTGACTGGTAATCAAGTGGTTTCTACCATGTTCGACTTCAACACATTTATTCACATGGATAGAATCGTACTAGTTCGAGATGCGGAAATCAAGACCCTGGATCTAGTTTCTACCATCCAGGCTGCGAGAAATTTTGTTATCATTCATACAATAGACTATTTATAAACAGATGGCTGTGTCCATGCTGTGTCGACATATGTCTATACTATGATGTATTCAAAATCATTCCTATATCAGAACAATTTAGAGTTAGTTTCTAGTTAGTTTTGATTTGAGTATGGGAATGCCTACCTCAGTGATGATATGATTACATATATATATTTTGCATTGAATGTTTTTACAGGTTCCGACTGGGGTGTCCACAGGATGATCCTTGAAATGATAAAGTACTTCACTCTTCATATATGACAGACTTCATCTTCATCTATTCTAGACTTCGCACTTTAGGGGGCATTCTGTTACACTAAAAAATGTCACCCTGACATTCTGCTGACTGTATGAGCTCATAAACACTCATACATGCCTCCTTTGCAAGTCTTACAACCTTTGTTCCTCATTCCAAGCCTCAGAACTGGAAGAAAAACCCTAAAAATCTCTGAAACTCAGGGTACGCAGGTAACATGAGACCTTCTTGCGTTTTTAGCTAGGGTACGCAGGTAATGTGAAGAGAAACTGCGTTCTAGAACACATTTTTCCAGTGTAATGCCTGCGGTACCCCTGTAAAGTCAAAAAAGCGTGAAATTAAACTGAAAAAGTTGAATTTTGGTCAATTCTAGAAGGTTCTGGATGAGATTTTTTGGGGATGAGTACGCTTTAGTAAGGTGCATGTATCCCACACCTTAGGGAACTAATCCCTTGATGTGAGGAGCCTATCCCTTTGAAGGAGGATTCTATCCCTTTAAAGGTGGAATCCTAACCTCCTCATCTGCTCTATAAAAGGAGGCATTGGGTAGCCTCAAAGGGTTAAGATTTTGATGTTAAGAAAACTAATGGAGGATTGAAGAATATTTTGATGGGTAGAATATTTGAGTTGAAGTGCTGTTAAGATTTAGACTTCTTTCTGCTGAGCTTTTGAGAGGAAATATCACATACCTCTTTGTGCTCCTGGAGGAAGAGTGCAAGACTTATCAAAGTAGAGGAGACTCCTGCTTCGGACCCCGGGAAGGCCTTTCGAACATTAAGGCTAAGGTTGTAAGGTTCATTTGTTATTTTAAGATTAATACAATCAAGTTTTTTTTTTCTCAATAAATTGTCGTTCGATTGTTTATTTCAATAAGCTGTCGTTTGATCATTTATTTCATAGATTCCTTGATCACTATGATAGGTATGTTTTATAATTATTTGTTATACAGGTGCTATTGATATTTTCTTGTTTGTGATTGGAGATCAACAAAAGATGATACTTTCTTGTGACAAAAGGGCCCTTGTTGCAACGAAGGATTATTGATGCAACGGAAGCACTGCGACCGCAAATAAGCATTTGGATCTAAGGTAGGATCGACACCTTCATAGCATTTATTTGTAAAATGAATATACTTAGAGAAAGACAAAATTAGTTGTTCGTTTGTTGCTAGATTGTCTTTTGACACTAGGGAGATCGGTCTTGTCCGCAAGAACGATTTATCCATGTAAGAGTTTTTATTGTGTAGATTAATCTGTCTTGCGGACAAGACCGATCTCTCTTGTACTAAAAGTAACTAGCAACAAACAGCCAATTATACTAATCTCTCTCTAAGCATATAAGATTCATAAAAACACTATATAGGTGTAAGGCCTACCTTATGTCCAACGCTTGCTTGATCTCGTTGAAGTCCTTCCCGTGCACTGAAAGAACGTTCCTCGTGAAGCTGCAGTCACAAACAAGCAAAAGATTACGCAGCACCTGTATAGACATTATTATAAACCATACTTATCATAATGATCAAGGAATTTATGAAATAAACCATGAATTGACAGTTTAATGAGAGAAATGAGTATATTTGTATTAACTTCAATAAAGGAAACCTTTACAACCTGTGCCTTGATGTTGTGCAGGTCCTCCCAGGGTCCGAAGCAGGAATCTCTTCTAATTTGACAAGCATTGCACTCTTTGAACCAAGACAAATAGAGATGAGTGATTTAACCTCACAGAAAGTCTTAGTTAACTGAGTCTGAATCTCAACAGCATTTAACTTCAAATATCTTAAGCTTGAACTCCCTTTGAGGTTACCCAAGGCCTCTTTTTATAGTGGAAAAGAGGAGGTTTCTTGTTCCAAATATGAAGGGATAGAATCCTCCTTCAAAGGGATTAGCTCCTTACATCAAGGGGTTAGCTCCATTAAGTGAGGGATGCATGAACCTTCTCAAAGCGTATCCATTCCCGAAAATTCCCATCTAGAATCTTCTAGAATTTATTTGAAATTCACTTTTTATCTTTACTTTCTCGCCTTTTTATATTTTACAGAGGTCCGCACCCATAACACAAAGAACGTGCGGTATGGTTCCGCAGGCAGGCTGAGATTTAGGTGCGGGACCGCAGGTAATGAATAGAGAAAGTGTGATACCAAGATTTAGGGGATTTTAGGGACTTTTCTCTGATTTTGAAAGCTTGACATGAGGAGCTGATATGTTGGACTTGTAAAAGGAGGAAGTATGAGTAATAATGAGCTCATACTCATAGTAAAATGTCAGGATGATAGATTTTAGTGTAACAAATTGCCCCCTAAAGTGAAAAGTCTGGAATAGATGAAGCTGTAGTCTGTCATATATGAAGAGTGCAGTACTTTATCATTTCAAAGATCATCCTGTGGACACCCCAGTCGGAACCTGCAAAAACATTCAATGCAAAATATATACATATATATGTCATCACTGAGGTAGGCATTCCCATACTCAGATCAAAACTAACTAGAAACTAACTCAAATCGTTCTGATATAGGAATGATTTTGAATACATCATAGTACATATATATGTAGACACAGTATGGACGCAGCCATCTGTTTATAAATAGTCTACTGTATAGATGACAACAAAATTCCTCGCAGCCTGGATGGTGGAAACTAGATCCAGGGTCTTGATTTCCGTATCTCGAACCAGTACGATTCTATCCATGTGAATGAATGTGTCGAAGTCGAACATGGTAGAAACCACTTGATTACCAGTCAATGATGTGAACTGTTAACAAGTGTGAGAGAAACCACCAGTAATGTCAATGGCTCTCAAAGTACCCAGTACAATCCATGAAATGTGAATGAATGAGCTGAAGTCGAACATCTCATGAAATCATTCGATCGAAGGTCAATGATGCAACCTGTCGTCGAAGGCGAGAAACCTGCCATTGAGGCATGCAGATTTCAAGGTACTGATGATTTCTGGATCAACTTTCTAGATAATATGCTGATGTCGATAGAAAGCGATCTGTCGTAGGCAAGCCCACAACTCGAAATCATAGATCAAGTTTTGAAAATATATTGGCAAGGACTGACTCAGGGATGGTCAAAAGATGGATGACAGATATTTTGCAGATGAATGGTTTATTTGAACTGTTCTCTTGAACACATAACGACACTGCAGATGGTTTGGTAACAATTGACCCAAAGCTAATACCCAGAAACCGGCTGAAAATTTTCAATGTGGTTTGATTAACTGTTAGGCAAAGGATTTCCCAACCCAGGTGAACAAAAAAGTGTCGTGTTCAAGAGTGGTTGACTGAATTTTCGAAAATTTAAAATACAACAAATACGCCCATTTTTCTCTCTTTTTCCCCCACCATTTCTGGCAAGTACCTCTTTATTTTTGAAAAGCTTGAGGAGGATAACATTTGCTTGATTATAAGCTCATCCTTCGGATGAGTCCAACTTAGTTTAAAATTCGAACCCTAAGAAGGAGTGGTTCGTTCCTGTTGAAAATTAAATAGGTCCTTTACTGTTAAGTTTTAACGAGTCCAGTATAGGAGAAACTCGGTGTTTTTCAATTTTAGGGAGTCAGAAGAAAAACTTAAGAAAACTCCGTGGGTGTACTTTTTCATAAATTTAGTCTCTCGAGTCCAAAAAAGGATAAAATAATGCGGGAGAGAACTCTATTGACCGTAATTAGTCAACGTATACCTTTTTCGTAAATAGTCCATTTCAGTCCGTAAAAGGGGTAAACTTATACTGAAAGGACGATCATTCATTTACTTTAACGAGTTCGAATAATCAAGTACTCGGCAATCTTTTCATGTTTAGAGAGTCTGAAAAGGGCTTAAAAGAGAACTCCAAGTTTTCGCTTTTTCGGTAAGTTTTAACGAGTTCGAAAAAGGGATAAAAATGTACTCATGGTTTTCACTTGTTCGTAAGTTTTAACGAGTTCGAAAAAGGGATAAAAATATACTCATATGGCCGAATTTCAATTTAATTTACGAGTAGGAAAATACGGAAAGAACTCAGCATTTTCATGTGTTTTACGAGAATGAAAGATAGCAAAATGATCTCGGGATTTTCATGAGTTTAACGAGTCTTGAAAATAACCGAAATTGACTCAAGATAGGTTTCATTTTTACAAAAGCTTGAAACAAAGAAAAACTATGCTTCAGAGTAGTTTCATTTTTACACAAGCTTGAAACACAGAAAAACTATGCTTGATGCCCCCTAAGCGTAACTGCTAGAGCGCATGACCCCCCAGCTTCATTTCATTCAACTAAGTACACTGCTGGTAATTATTAGCTGGATGGAATGAAGGTTCATTTACGAGATCATATGAAAGACCCGACCTAAAACTCTAAGAAAATTAAGCAAAAACTAACCTAAATATACGACTTAACATTTACGAGATCTAGTCACAGACTCGACTCAATTAGGGGAGTATTTGTTTCATTTTTTAACGAGCTCGACACAAGAAAAGAACTATGCTCATGGCAACGTGTTTCATTTTTTAACGAGGTTGACACAGTAAAAGGAACTATCCTCAGAAAACTACTTATTTCTAATCTACCTACATAACCTACTGATTCATTTTTTAATGAGGTTGACACAGGAAAAGAACTATCCTCATACCTAATTCATTTTTTAACGAGGTTGACTCAGTAACAAGAACTATCCTCTGACCAAATGATTCATTTTTTAATGAGGTTGACACAGTAAAAGGAACTCTCCTCACCCTCACTGATTCATTTTTTAACGAGGTTGACACAGTAAAAGGAACTCTCCTCACCCTCACTGATTCATTTTTTAACGAGGTTGACACAGTAAAAGGAACTCTCCTCACCCTCACTGATTCATTTTTTAACGAGGTTGACACAGTAAAAGGAACTCTCCTCACACCCACTGATTCTGGCTTCTAACAGGAAGAAACATATGTCAATGGACACACATTGATCATGGCTTCCAAGAGGTCTTCATCATAAGGAAGTACAATTCCTTGGAAGGAACACATGTCAAGGGACTCAAAAGGGATAAGAACATCACGTTCAAATAATCCCATAGAGTCTTCCATGTCAATTACCGGATCTAAGTTAAAAGAAGACAAGCTTACAATGAGAGGCTCGCTTCCATCGGTAACTGAAAACATGGGACTAGTTGCCACATAATTAACCCGTGGCGGGGTAGATACCACTTTAGAATCAGGAACATTCAGGGATGTCGGATTATTGGTAGTCAAATGGCGACTCCGCTGGGGAAAGAACTTGTTGTTTTTGGTTCTCTTTTATTTTGATTTGAGGAAAATTTGTTCCTGGTTTTTTATTGATGGATATCTGCGTGGGTAGCTTAGTTTTTCTTCTTTTTTTTTAAATTTTGAAATATTTTATGTATTTCTTGAAGTTTTCAGGGGACCGCACTTTGTCTTCACACACAGTGTGGGCATCTCCGCACTTTCCTTAAGTAAACAGTGCGGGACCGCACCTGTTACTTCTGGAAGCCTGCGGACCCTGTTAAAATTTTTGAAAAACTTTAGATTTATTTTTTCTAGCTTAGTTTAGATTTAATTTAGGATTGATAGCATCTACCCAGATCTGTATTTTTCTGTCAAAAATCTCTTGTTTCTAAGTTTCTTTCAGAAAATTCTTCATCTCATCAATCTCCATTAAGTTAATTGGGTGTTTTGAGTCTCTTTTTTGAGAAATTCTTAATTTGATTTCCTTTGGTCATTAATTAAAGGTTTGTCTCAGTCTTTTCACAATTTTGCATCTTTTTGCTTTTGTTTTTTTTTTTTCATTGGGGGGGCTAAATTGTGTATGAGTGTTAATCGCCTTTAAGTGTTTTTGATCTTTGTAACTCTCACCCGATTTTCTTGACTTCCACTTGATTGGTTCTTAGATTACATTAGAATCATCTTGTGTTTGAGAATTCTCTTGCATAGATCACACTTGCATAATTAGAATTCTCATTTTCAGAATATGAATGAAAAATGTGCATAGATTACATTTGCATACTTTTCAAGTGAATTGTGCATAGATTACAATTGCATAGTTTACATTCTGAAAAATCAATCGTAGATTTAGATCAGTTTTCTTTGATTTGAATTTAGATGTTTTTATGCTTGTTTTAAAAACAGAAAAATATAAAAAAAATGTTTTGGGATTGATTTGCATTAGTTTTTCTTGATGAAATTAGTGCATTAGAGAATTTGTTATATTTTCTCTTATTTATCAATCTTTGCATTGTTGGAAGTGATGGAAACTCTCTCCCTATTTTATTTAGGATTCATCGAATTGAAAAGATTACATTATCATATTCGATTGCATTCAGTTTTGGTTCAGGTCATAACATCATTGGTTTCATATCCATTTACCCTTTTGAGTAATAACAGCCTAAATAACACATCGCTTAATTAAAATTCATCTAGTAATTTTTACATTCTTAGGGCTCTTTCCACCAATCTAGCTTAGGCTAGTGTCTTGGAATAGGTTTTAGTTAACTCTCCAAGACAGTAAAACAAACAAGAAGTCGATCTTGCGGTAGGAAAATTCCAATTGTTGCATGTATGCTCTGGGAAGCTCCTCGTAAAGGAGTCAAGCACGAGATCATAACTGAAGCAGTGAGGTAATTAATCCTTCCTCATTGGGAACGATAGAAGATATACATGTATTAACAACGGTAAACCTCGGATAGACCATTGTCGAGGAGCCTGGGGTCACTTGTTGGTAAACCTTGGATTATGTCAAGGAGCCTTCAAGGGGATTGAGCTTTGTTACTCTGCCCTTGCGTGTGTGTCAGATCGTAGACTGTTCTCCCAGGTATATTTGTTTCTGTTGGTAACCTTAGTGGCCATAATCTATAGGGTTTTTTCCTAAGGTGACGGTGGAGGGAAGATCCCACTGTACCTGGAGCAGACGTCGACTAGACTCACTTGGACTCTCTGGGGGGTTCTCTTCACACGAGATGGTTTTTTGAGGAAACTTGTGCCAGTTTGTTTCATTAAGCAGGTTGTCGGGGTAACTATTCCAACCGCCCTTTCTGTATTAAATTCTACGATGTTGGCTTTCATCACCAACTAGTGTTTTTACTACGGGAAGTTACTGTTTGTGTGTGGTTTGACTCCTAGATTTGATAGCGCGTGTTAATTTGTTTGTTTTTACTTTTAGAGACCATAGGTGTGAATTGTGAATTTTAATTGTTAGGTGTGAATAGTGAATTGTTAATTTTAGTTTTAAATTGTTAATAAAATTCACTGAAGTTGAATATAATGGAAACTGTTCCGGAATTTACCAACCAAGGAACCCCTCTTAATGAGATTCCTAGTAATTTTCCTTGCTTTGGAAATGTTGGTCCTCCTTATATGGCTACATTGTCATTACCTGGATTTACAATAGGTTTACCGATATGGTTATTTTCAACTTCGTTGGCCCCAAATACTCCAATTGTTCCACCTCAACCGAATGCTTCACCTCAACAGAGTTCACCATCTCAACATCACCAACCATCTATTGACCCTTTACCTTCTTTGTCTAATATTTCTTCCTCCATTTCTTCCTCTTCGCCTGGTAAAATCCTTGACGTTAGTAACCAGGTGGCGAAGAAGAAGAAAGGGAAGAAGAAGAAGAAGAAGAAGCAAGATATGAAAGAAGTCAACCAACCAACCATGGCTGTAAATGTTAGTTGTGTTGAGGAAACCTCCAACAGGCTGTAGATATCAGTGTGTCTGAGGAGAGTTCCTTTTCCTGTGTCAACCTCATTAAAAAATGAATCAGTTGGTGTGAGGAGAGTTCCTTTTACTGTGTCAACCTCGTTAAAAAATGAATCAGTGTCTGAGGAGAGTTCCTTTTACTGTATCAACCTCGTTAAAAAATGAATCAGTGGCTTGTGAGGAGAGTTCCTTTTACTGTGTCAACCTCGTTAAAAAATGAATCAGTCGGCGATGAGGATAGTTCTTTTCCTGTGTCAACCTCATTAAAAAATGAATCAGTAGGTAGATTGTAGAGAGTATATTGGTAGATTAGAATAAATAGTTTCTGAGGACGGTTATTTTCCTATGTCAACCTCGTTAAAAAATGAATCAGTTGGTCAGAGGATAGTTCATTTTATTGATTCAACCTCGTTGAAAAATGAATCAGGTTTGAGGACAGTTCTTTTCCTGTGTCAACCTCATTAAAAAATTAATCAGTAGGTTATATAGGTAGATTTTAGAAAGTAGATCTGAGGATAGTTCCTTTTACTATGTCAACCTCGTTAAAAAATGAAACACATTGCCATGAGCATAGTTCTTTTCCTGTGTCGAGCTCATTAAAAAATGAAACAAATCCTTCCCTAATTGAGTCGAGTCTTTGAATAGACCTCGTAAATGTTAAGTCGTATATTTAGGTTAGTTTTTAGGTCGGGTCTTTCATATGATCTCGTAAATGAACCTTCATTCCATCCAACGATTAATTACCAGAAGTGTACTTAGTTGAATGAAATGAAGCTTGGGGGGCATGCACTCTAGCAGTTACGCTTAGGGGGCATCAAGCACAATTTTCTCTCTGTTTCAAGCTTCTGTAAAAATGAAACCTATCTTGAGTCAATTTCGGTTATTTTCGAGACTCGTTAAACTCATGAAAATCCCGAGATTATTTTGCTATCTTTCATTCTCGTAAAACACATGAAAATGCCGAGTTCTTTCATCTTTTTCTGTATTAGTCAGAATTGAAATTAGTAGTAGGAGTACATTTTTTATCCTTTTTGAACTCATTATTTGAAAAGTAAGCAGAATTTATTGCATCCCTTTTTAGAACTAATTTAAAACTTCTTGAAAAAGCGAGACCCTGGAGTTCTCTTTTAAGCCTTTGAGACTCTCAATGAAAAGATTTTAAAGTATGATTATTCGAACTCGTTAAAATAAATGAATGATCATCCCTTCAGTATAAGTTTACCCCTTTTATGGATTGAAATGGACTATTTACGAAAAAGGTATACGTTGACTAATTACGGTCAATAGAGTTCTCTCCCGCATTATTTTATCCTTTCTCGGGCTCGAGAGACTAAATTTATGAAAAAGTACACCCATGGAGTTTTCTTAAGTTTTTTCTTCTGACTCCCTAAAATTGAAAAACACAGAGTTTCTCCTATACTGGACTCGTTAAAATTTAACAGTAAAGGAATTGTTCAATTTCAAGCAGGAATGAACCACTTCTTCTTAGGGTTCGAATCTTAAACTAAGTTGGACTCATCCGAAGGATGAGCTTATAAACAAGAAAATGTTATCCTCCTCAAGCTTGTCAAAAATAAAGAGGTACTTGCCAGAAATGGTGGGAGAAAAGAGAGAAAAACGAGCCTCTTTGTTACATTTTGATTTTCGTAAAACCGTTAACCACTCTTGAACACGACACTTTTGTTCACCTGGGTTAGGAAATACTTTGCCTAAGAGTTAATCAAACCATATTGAAAATCTTCAGCCGGTTTCTGGGTATTAGCTTTGGTTCAATTGTCAAAAAGCCATCTGCAGTGTTGTTATGTGTTCAAGAGGATAGTTCAAATAAACCATTCATCTGCAAAATATCTGTCATCCATTTTGACCATCCCTGAGTTAGTCCTTGCCAATATATTTCAAAACTTGATCTATGATTTCGTGTTGTGGGCTTGCCTACAATGGATCACTTTCTATCGACGACAACTCATTATCTAGGAAGTTGATCCAGAAATCGTCAGTACCTTGAAATCTGCATGCCTCAATGGCAGGTTTCTCGCCTTCGACGACAGGTTGCATCATTGACCTTCGATCGAATGATTCCGTGACATGTTCGACTTCAACTCATTCATTCACATTTCATGGATTGTACTGGGTACTTTGAGAGCCATTGACATTACTGGTGGTTACTCTCACACTTGTTAACAGTTTACATCATTGACTGGTAATCAAGTGGTTTCTACCATGTTCGACTTCAACACATTTAATCGCATGGATAGAATCGTACTAGTTCGGGAAGCAGAAATCAAGACCCTGGATCTAGTTTCTACCATCTAGGCTGTGAGGAATTTTGTTATCATTCATACAATAAACTATTTATAAACAGATGGCTGCGTCCATGCTGTGTCGACATATGTCTATACTGTAATGTATTCAAAATCATTCCTGTATCAGAATAGTTTAGATTAGTTTCTAGTTAGTTTTGATCGGAGTATGGGAATGCCTACCTCAGCGATGATATGATTACATATATATATTTTGCATTGAATGTTTTTACAGGTTCTGAACGGGGTGTCCACAGAATGATCCTTGAAATGATAAAGTACTTCACTCTTCATATATGACAGACTTCATCTTCATCTATTCCAGACTTCGCACTTTAGGGGGCAATCTGTTACACTAAAAATTGTCACCTTGACATTCCGCTAACTGTATGAGCTCATTGACACTCATACATGCCTCCTTTGCAAGTCTTACAACCTTTGTTCCTCATTCCAAACCTTGAAAATCAGAGAAAAGTTCCTAAAAATGGAGGAAAAACCCTTAAAACTCAAAAAAGCCTTGGGTACGCAGGTAACATGAAGCCTGCATGCGTTTTTGGCTAGGGTACGCAGGTAATGTGAAGAGAAACTGCGTTCTAGAACGCATTTTTCCAGTGTAATGCATGCAAGACCGATCTCCCTAGTGTCAGAAGACAATCTAGCAACAAACGAACAACTAAGTTTGTCTTTCTCTAGATATATTCGTTTTACAAATAAATGTTATGAAGGTGTCGATCCTACCTTAGATCCAAATGCTTATTTGCGGTCACAGTGCTTCCGTTGTATCAATAATCCTTCGTCGCAACAAGGGCCCTTTTGTCACAATAAAGTATCATCTTTTGTTGATCTGCAATCACAAACAAGAAAATATCAATAGCACCTGTATAACAAATAATCATAAAACATACCTATCATAGTGATCAAGGAATCTATGAAATAAGCGATCAAACGACAGCTTATTGAAATAAACAATCGAACGACAATTTATTGAGAAAAACAGAACTTGATTGTATTAATCTTAAAATATACAGAATAACCTTACAACCTTAGCCTTGATGTTCGAAAGGCCTTCCCGGGGTCCGAAGCAGGAATCTCCTCTACTTTGATAAGTCTTGCACTCTTCCTTCAGAAGCACAAAGAGGTATGTGATATTTCCTCTCAAAAGCTTAGCAGAAAGAAGTCTAAATTTCAACAACACTTCAGCTCAATCACACATAAAGCTTGAACTCTAATCCTCAATCTCCAAAATCTCCATCAAAACTTAACTCTTGAACTTAACCCCAGAGGCTACCCAATGCCTCCTTTTATAGAGCAGATGAGGAGGTTAGGATTCCACCTTTAAAGGGATAGAATCCTCCTTCAAAGGGATAGGCTCCTCACATCAAGGGATTAGTTCCTTAAGGTGTGGGATACATGCACCTTACCAAAGCGTACTCATCCCCAAAAAATCTCATCCAAAACCTTCTAGAATTGACCAAAATTCAACTTTTTCAGTTTAATTTCGCGCTTTTTTGACTTTACAGGGGTACCGCAGGCATTACACTGGAAAAATGCATTCTAGAACGCAGTTTCTCTTCACATTACCTGCGTACCCTAGCTAAAAACGCAAGAAGGTCTCATGTTACCTGCGTACCCTGAGTTTTAGAGATTTTTAGGGTTTTTCTTCCAGTTCTGAGGCTTGGAATGAGGAACAAAGGTTGTAAGACTTGCAAAGGAGGCATGTATGAGTGTCAATGAGCTCATACAGTCAGCAGAATGTCAAGGTGACAATTTTTAGTGTAACACCATGCCTCGCCTCCGCGAGCGCATGAGATGCAGACGGGGCTCAAGCCGTGGGCATTCTAATCAGAGGCGCCCGTCACCTATTCGCAGCTCTGACCCTTCTCTGTCAGGGGATGCTGGATTTCCTGCTGCAGTGTTTGGTGTCGACTCTGTCTTTTCTCCCGTCGCTTTCCCCGCCCCTCCGTCCTCCAGTCGTGAGTCTCCCCGCGTTGCTCCACGTCCCCTTCGGCCCTCCATTAGACAAACCTCTCAACTAGCTGAGATACGGTTTGATTGCACTTCCTGCAATGCCACCCTTACAGCTTTTATAACTGTCACTCTTTGGGAAGAAGTCCCCAACATAGCCCCGCCCAGCTCTTCGACTTCGCACCCTCCTCTCAGCTCCAGCTTCCCTCGGGCTGCTCCAGCCTCCTCTGTTCTGCCTCCTCAGCACGAGTCCAGCATGGAGACAGGGCGCATAGGTAGAGGGCGCGCTCCCAGCGAAGGCCAAGAGGATAGAAGCGACATGTATGCCTGCAGAATCACCGAAGAGTCTCTTTCTCCTACTCATGGATAGCAGCTGCAAAGTTACTCAGGTTTTTTTGTTCTGTTTATGTAGAAATCATATGCTTCCTAGCTTTACTGCTCTGCTGAACATGAAGCTCACTACTTTTAGCTCTCATGTTAGTTTGTTTTATGTAAACTTAAAACCGGTTTCCCTCTCATGGGCGGTTCAGACTTTATGGTTTAAAGGACTGGTTTCCCATTCTAGGTAGTCCAGACTTTGCTTGACTTGCTTGACTATCAAGCCCAGCACTCAGGCTTACTGTTGAGTCTCAAAAATGTTCTCCATATTCATACATATTTCCATTATGTCATAACCATTTAGCTCTTATTTCATAGCCATTTGACCTAAAACCCTACATCAAGTAACCATTTTCATAAATATATGGGTTAGGATACTTGTTTTCCAAAGTTATTTATTTTATGTATTTTAAGTGAATTTATGATTAGAAACTAGAAAATTAACATAGTTTCATATATCTATATATGTGTTATGAGTTTTGTGACATGTGTAGGTCAAAATGAGACTTCTAGAAGACCCTTATGTGGCACTCTAAGGCCAAATTCGAATTGGTTGGAGAAGATTATGGGATCAAGAGGATATGTGTCTCACTTCCTTGTTGTATTGAAACTCTAAGAGGATATGTGTCTCATTCCTCAAATTGTGTTGAAACTCTAGAAAGACATGTGTCTTATCATTTCCTATTTTGATTGTAACTCTAGAGATGGAGGGAGAGATTCATGGACTCCCATTAATGAGATGTCTCCTCATATTTTGTATAAATAGGAGAAGCTTTTTCCTATCATAGGTAATGAGAAAGTAATGAGGAAGTAATGATGAAGTAGATTTGTAACAAAGTTCAAGATGGAATAGGATGTAGATTTATGAGTTTTTGAATAAAGAAGCTTAGTTCTTTGATGCTATTGTGATCTTATCTTTAAGGAGCTGAAGGACTTCACCAAATTGGTAGCAGAGGGCCCCTGCTATCCAAGGAGGCTTTTACATGTTTTCTAGATAAGTTGCTTTCAATTCTGTTTTGTCATATTTCCTTACTTAGATTGCTTTATGAAATCATAGCTTTTAGCATAATTTTTCATGGCAGCCCGGGCATTTGCATATCTTTTGACTAATGACATGGAATCAATATTGTTCTGCTGTTAATTTATTTTTTCTTAGTTTTTGTTTAATTCTAGTATTGCTTTGTTTATTTCAGTCTTGCACATTTGCTTCAGTAGTTAGATTTAGATATATTAAATTGCTCATGTCATTTTCAGTTACCTCCGAAAGCCACAGCTGGACTGATGGTGAGGGATTGTATTATGAAATGTGTAGTTTGATATTAGTTTCCTTTATGCAAATTTAGATATATTAAACTGCTCATAACATCTTCAGTTGCCTCCGAAAGCCACAGCTGGACTGATGGTGAGGGATTGTATTATGAAATGTGTAGTTTGATATTGGTTTCCTTTCTGCAAGTTAGATATATTAAATTGCTCATAACATCTTCAGTTGCCTCCGAAAGCCACAGCTGGACTGATGGTGAGGGATTGAATTATGGATGTGTAGTTTGATATTAGTTTCCTTTCCGCAAGTTAGAAATATTAAATTGTGCATGACATCTTCAGTTACCTCCGAAAGCCACAGCTGGACTGATGGTGAGGGATTGAATTATGAATGTGTGGTTTGATATTAGTTTACTTTCTGCAAGTTAGATATCAGTTACTCAAGTTGTTTATGGTTACTTCCGAAAATCATAGTTGGACTAATGATGAGGGATTAGAAGACAAGTTGATGTAATTTGATTTAGATTTACTTTATTGCAACTTTTGGATTTCTTTCAGCATAGTTTCTTTTGTGTTTAGATAGCAGCAAGAATAGTTTGGTTTCATGCTCACTAGTTCACTGTTTTGATTTATTAGATTAGCGGCACCTTTTTCATTTCAGTAGCACATTTTCATTTCCTTTCAAGTTTTGTCATTGTATGTTTCAAATTCCTTTTTCAGTTTCAAGTTGGTAAATCATTATAAAGGACATCATTGCCTTGAATATCCATAACCATACTTGTCTTTGAGAATTTCATAAAAATCCAAAAACGACAAAAAGTAAGAGATAGGTTATCTTGCACATATAGTGCGCCACACTTCGTCAGCTTACGAATCCCTAGTTGATAATTTATGTTAGCAATTTAGGACACACTAAATTGACCAAACATTTTGGCGCCGTTGCCGGGGAAGTGTAACTAGGTAGCCTTATTTCTTACATCAAAAAAATTAATAATTCTTGAGTATGCTCTCCTCCTGCACTTTGTGTGATCTGGAGGATCAGAAAAATGATTGTTATGTAAAAAATTTAATAATTCTTGAGTATGCTCTCCTCTTGCACTTTGTGTGATCTGGAGGATCAGAAAAAGAATTGTTATGTGAAAAAAAGAAAAAAAAAAAAGGAGACAAAATAAAACTTCATCATTTCAATTGATTCAACAATTTAAAAAAAAAAAAAAAATTGTTTTCATGAAAAACTTTGATTTCAATAAATTGTTTTTGTTTAATGAATATATATGTGTATTTTTAAATTTTTGAAAATATAACATACATAATTTTATTAAACAAATCAATTAAAAAAAAAAATGAAAAAAAAAAATAAAAAATAAAAAAAAATTATTAAATTGTTTTGTTACTAAGATATATATGTATATTTTTATTTTTGAAAATATATATATATAATTTTAATAACAAATCATTTAAAAAAAAATCAATAAATTGTTTTTGTTTAGTAAATTACATATGTATATTTTTAATTTTCCAAAATTTAACATGTGTAATTTTATTAACAAAACAATTTAAAAAAAAAATAAAAAAAATAAATAAATCATTTTGTTTAGTAAAACATATATGTATATTTTTAATTCTTGAAATATAACATATATAGTTTTATTAACAAAACAAATAAAAAAAAAAACAACAAAAACAAAACAACAACAAATCAAATCAATAAACAAAAATCCATGAAATAGCCATGGCATTTTTTTTTTTTCAATAAAACAAAACACCAAAGTTTCTCCACGTTGAGAACCTTTGCACAGGCTCATAACTCCATCTATTCAAAGAGGCAAATCAGATATGACAATTCAAATGCATGCAAAACAATTCAATTCAAACCTAGCGCCCCATTTCAAAACAATTCAAATGCATGCACAGTCCAGTTTTCTGAGAATAACAATTTAAACCAAACTTTGCAGAAATCGTGCTCTTGTGAGTTCTGTAGTCACAATCATTAAGAGATGAGCAATTTGATGTCTGCTGCTTATGGCACTGCTGTAAATTTTGAACCAGCAATCCAGGTGAATATTTTGATTCTGATCATAGCAGCAGACCTGCGATTGTACAAATGAAAGAGCGGCCTTCTTGGTATACTGTTCGTTGTAATACGCTGTCAAATAGCGATGACAGAGCATTTTTCTGTCCATTCCTGTAGATGAAAAGGGAGATTGTGATTCTGAACAGTCCAGGGATGAAAACAAGATGCACATGAAACACAATTTTGAACCACGTTCTAAAGAAAATGATTTTTGTTGCTGAGGCAGAACCCAGAAAAACGCAAACTGTTATTGACACGTCATTTTCAAACACGTTTTCTGATCGATTGAGGATGAATTTTGAAAATCCATGACATGGGTTTTTTCTCCAACATGGTCAATTAAATAACCCAGAAACTGTTTTAAGAAATTCGTGGCGGTCTGGGAGAAATTATCGGTCCTTTGAAGGCCATTTTTGCCTGCCGCGTGAGGAAAAACGATTTTTTCTGAGTGAAGAATTTGAAAACGGCACTCTGCATTGATAATTCGGTTTCCTGATTTCTAGGAAGAAGAATTCTGATCAAAATCAAACTCTTATCATGGCATTCAATCCACATTCCACTCATTTTTGAATTCAATTCAATTTCGTTTTCTGAATGTTGGATTTCACATCTCCTTTATCATCTGCCCAGCAATTTTTGGTGCTTCAATGACATTATTAAACACCAACCATTATGATGTTTATTTCAAAGGGATGCCACATCACTATGGAAATACATTAAGAGGGCATGGGGATGAATTGAGCAAACTACATGAGGATATTATCAAGCACATGGTCGTGCAGATGGCACAATGAACCTTAGTAGCATAAAGGTAAGCTCAATTGAGATTGAACGTGTCTGTAATGGCAACTGCTGCAATTGGAATTCCAACTGAGGGGGGTGGTCCTGAATGGTTACTGATTGTGATAGTCCTCAAGGATCAAACAGATACAAAAATAAATTTTGAAGAGATGTAAGATTATATTTTGAAATAGCAATCATGCATTTTATGTTCTTCAATGCTTATCAATATATTATTTTTCATCTTATGTGATCTTCACTTACCATTCTATGGTCATTGCAAGGTCACGATTGGTCAATGTATCTGAGTTTGCTTTATTTAGCATCATTTGTTGAAACTTAAAAAAAAAATTGCATTTCTCTTTTGTTGTTATTTAAAAAAAAAAAAACAAAAAAAAATTGAATAATTTTGAATCAATGAAATGAACAAGTTATTTGCTCGTTTTTCTGAAGGTATTGATTAAATTTGAACTGATGATGAATGATGAATGGCTAACTTTTTATTCAAGATTTTTAGCTACAAAAACCGTCGACATTCTGCAGCTGAAGTCCAATTCCGCAGCTGTTCTTCAATTCCGCAGCTGAAGTCCAATTCTGCAGCTGAAAAACTTCATTGTTCAAATCAGCCTAATTTTCTCATACAAAATCAGATTTTGATGATTTAAGTATCGTTGGAAAGGTCTCAACAAGATCTATACAATGAGAAATCCATCATTAGAGTTTGAAATGGCAAATAATGAAATAAATTGCTGAAAAGAAGGTACATTCAACTTGAGGCACTAATACCAAAACAGGTATAAATTCTTTTGATTTTTCCTTTGAGAACTTGTTTCATTAATACAAATTCTTAGTTTTGTGTGTAAATATCATAACTAGAGAGATTGATCACCTCTCTCACTTTGATAATCTTACATTCCATTGCAGAAGAAGTATTAGTTTTTTTTGCAGGTTCCAGGAGGAAGGACAAATGACTACAAGAGAATGGTGTCTCTCTAAGAGACCAATTTGTTGCATAAGAGGATGATCAGCAACAAAGAGGAAATATGCTGATGCAAAATCAGATCCAAACACTTGAAAAACTTTCAGATACTATTGTCTCCATCACATCCATACCTCATAATAAACCATTCACCTCATTTCACTTCATGTTTTCCATTTACATTCACATCCACTTTCCATTTCTTTTTGTCCATTCATAGCCCACAAATAAAAGCAAGAGGCTCATTGACATGCTTATTGCCCATTTCCATTTTCATCTTCCATTTCCATCTTCCATTTCTTGTCATTTTCATTCCGCAAATAAGCCCTGCTTCAATGCAAACTATTGAGTCTATAGTCCTTTGAGTCTAAGTTCTTTGTAAAACACCTGAGGCTTGCATGCCTTAATGGCAAGTTCTCATGTTGACAAACAATGGGAATACATTAATGTCTCTTGTTCGTCAGATCTTCTAGGTGACTCGACATCAGCAAAATCATTCGTACCTAGCAAGATGTGTTTGGGCATCTTGACTCTCATTGTCATCAATGGTGAGAGTTCTCGTGTTGACTAGTGGCATCCATTAATGGCTACTAAGTCAACAATTTCCTACTATGTTCGACATCAGAACATCTTTTCACATAGTAGGAATTATGCCAATGAGTTTTGAAGACATGAAGACTATTATTTTCAGCATTTTGGAGCAGATTCAGCAAGTTTTAGTAGAAGCAATAAAAAGTCATCTCATCTATTTATCCATGACTCCTCTTGTTCAGCCACTTGAAGAAGAATATGATCAGAATTTTGCAGCCACCACACATACACAACTCATCCACATTTAAGGTAAGTGAAGGTATGTTGTTTTCTAATTTTTAGTCATGTAATTCATTAGAATGCTAAAATTGTAACCTTGGAAAAATTCCTCACTCCCTTTTCCACATTGTCATATCTTTAGTTGGGGGGGGAAGGGACATCATTTCATATCCACATGTCATACACTATCACACATTTTCATTTCATATCCACCCACATATACTTCCCAACCAACTATTGTTGCAACATGATCCAAAAGATTATATGTCTTGCAAATGATCAATTCATTGATGAAGAAATTGATTCTAAATGTTTTCATGAACTTTGATGCAACAAATAAAATAAAGCATTGTTACACAAGAACCAATGCTTCAAAAAAAAAAGAAAAAAAATGGTTGTCACACAAGAACCAACCAATAAAAAAAAAAAAAGAAGAAGAAGAAGTTGCAATCAAATGTATTATACTTTGCCAAAAAGGAAAAATCAAGAAGCAAAGTTTGGAATGAATCTATATGAGTCAAAACTCATAAAAGATCAACTCATGGACAAATGAATCATTGCAATGGTTGCATGAGGACATGCAACAATTTCAGTTGGGGGGTATGTTGAGTCTCAAAAATGTTCTCCATATTCATACATATTTCCATTATGTCATAACCATTTAGCTCTTATTTCATAGCCATTTGACCTAAAACCCTACATCAAATAACCATTTACATAAATATATGGGTTAGGATCCTTGTTTTCCAAAGTTATTTATTTTATGTATTTTAAATGAATTTATGATTAGAAACTAGAAAATTAACATAATTTCATATATCTATATATGTGTTATGAGTTTTGTGACATGTGTAGGTCAAAAGGAGACTTCTAGAAGACCCTTATGTGGCACTCTAAAGCCAAATTCGAATTTGGTTGGAGAAGATTATGGGATCAAGAGGATATGTGTCTCACTTCCTCGTTGTATTGAAACTCTAAGAGGATATGTGTCTCATTCCTCAAGTTGTGTTGAAACTCTAGAAAGACATGTGTCTTATCATTTCCTATTTTGATTGTAACTCTAGAGTTGGAGGGAGAGAATCATGGACTCCCATTAATGAAATGACTCCTCATATTTTGTATAAATAGGAGAAGCTTTCTCCTATCATAGGTAATGAAGAAGTAATGAGAAAGTAATGAGGAAGTAGATTTGTAACAAAGTTCAAGATGGAATGGGATGTAGATTTATGAGTTTTTGAATAAAGAAGCTTAGTTCTTTGATGCTATTGTGATCTTATCTTCAAGGAGCTAAGGACTACACCAAATTGGTAGCAGAGGGCCCCTGCTATCCAAGGAGGCTTTTACATGATTTCTAGATAAGTTGCTTTCAATTCTGTTTTGTCATATTTCCTTACTTAGATTGCTTTCTGAAATCATAGCTTTTAGCATAATTTTTCATGGCAGCCCTGGCATTTGCATATCTTTTGACTAATGACATGGAATCAATATTGTTCTGCTGTTAATTTATTTTTTTTCTTAGTTTTTGTTTAATTCCAGTATTGCTTTGTTTATTTCAGTCTTGCACATTTGCTTCAGTAGTTAGATTTAGATATATTAAATTGCTCATGTCATTTTCAGTTACCTCCGAAAGCCACAAATGGACTGATGGTGAGGGATTGTATTATGAAATGTGTAGTTTGATATTAGTTTCCTTTCTGCAAATTTAGATATATTAAACTGCTCATAACATCTTCAGTTGCCTCCGAAAGCCACAGCTGGACTGATGGTGAGGGATTGTATTATGAAATGTGTAGTTTGATATTAGTTTCCTTTCTGAAAGTTAGATATATTAAATTGCTCATAACATCTTCAGTTGCCTCCGAAAGCCACAGCTGGACTGATGGTGAGGGATTGAATTATGGATGTGTAGTTTGATATTAGTTTCCTTTCTGCAAGTTAGAAATATTAAATTGTACATGACATCTTCAGTTACCTCCGAAAGCCACAGCTGGACTGATGGTGAGGGATTGAATTATGAATGTATGGTTTGATATTAGTTTACTTTCTGCAAGTTAGATATCAGTTACTCAAGTTGTTTATGGTTACTTCCGAAAATCATAGTTGGACTAATGATGAGGGATCAGAAGACAAGTTGATGTAATTTGATTTAGATTTACTTTATTGCAACTTTTGGATTTCTTTCAGCATAGTTTCTTTTGTGTTTAGATAGCAGCAAGAATAGTTTGGTTTCATGCTCACTAGTTCACTGCTTTGATTTATTAGATTAGCAGTACCTTTTTCATTTCAGTAGCACATTTTCATTTTCTTTCAAGTTTTGTCATTGTTATGTTTCAAATTCCTTTTTCAGTTTCAAGTTGGTAAATCATTATAAAGGACATCATTGCCTTGAATATTTATAACCATACTTGTCTTTTAGAATTTCCATCTCACATTAGGAAACCAACCAAGATCAATAAAAATCCAAAAACGACAAAAAGTAAGAGATAGGTTATCTTGCACATATAGTGCGCCACACTTCGTCAGTTTACGAATCCATGGTTGATAATTTATGTTAGCAATTTAGGACACACTAAATTGACCAAACACACTTCTGAGATCGACGCAGTTATAAGCCTCATCTTAAACAACAATCTAATGAATTAATATTGAATGTGTAGGAAAGTTAATTGATGATTGTAGACACGTGTATGTAGATAGCCAAAAGCGGGCATAACCTTGAAGAATGGAGATGTGTAATACTTGTCCATTGGTAGAAGCCGAAAATATTGAAAAATCGATGCGACTTGCATGATACTATCACCGAAGCAATACTAACATTTCTATAGAAAAATTATGGCCCAGTAGGAAAACCCTGAGAAATGAAAAATATTGGGTTATATAAAGATAGTGGATAGGTGTGCAAAGCAAACTGAACAATCAAACCTAGAATTTCAAAAGAGTGGTGAAGTTGTTGTCATTAGCATGGAAATGTATTATGGAGAGTGATCGTAGTAAGCAGACTAGTATTATGAATGGGGAATTTGAAGAAAGGGGTAAAGCAGTGGGGACTACCACAGAAATAGAGGATGATCCCAACCAGCAAAGTGCTCATATGAAGCCAGAATCTGGAGAGTGTTTTGAGGTAACCAGAACTAGCATAGAAATAAAGAATAGTCTTACTAATATGATCTTTTGAACTTGGAATTTGAACATACTTTTAGAATAGTCAGAACCAACATGATTGGAAAGCTTGTCATATCAACTTGGAATCTGAAAATGGTGTTAATGTAGCCTGCAGAGCATTTGAAACAACACCATGAGATGGAAGGCAGCCAAAGTTGTGTGCTGAGCAATGCATCGAGCAATGAATCGTGACTTCAAATTTAGGTAATTGTAAAATTGGTTCTCATTGTCACTTAAAGTTGCATAGTTAATAGGCATTAGAGTTCATGTTTGATAATATGTTGTCATGGACGGAAAGGCAAGTTCTATAGCTGATGGTTTATCTTTCCCACCTGGACTTGTGGCTTGGTGTAACGCAAAGCAATTTGACTTAATGGCGTGTTCGGCGTAGAAATATTACAGAAGCTCAAACCACATAACAGAATCAAAAACCAATAATTCGGATGCAATAAAATAGTACTTTGCCAATACTTCAGCAAATATGGTTCAACACTAACATAACTTCATGATACTGGTTGAAACTTGAACCATATCTACTAGAACACAATGAGTAAAATTTGTATAATTGCAAAACCAGCTTTTCTTTTTGGTGACATTCAGATATTCTTTAAATTTAGAGTACGAAATTTGGTTTAATGTGATAAAAACAGTCAGAAGCATTTTTTTAAATCTAAAATGTGGGATCTTGAAAATGTTATTACCATAGTCTAATAGAATCCTTTCTGCATAATAGCTTCAATTTAATTTAGTAATCTCCAATATTTTGTATGTCCAGTACTTGCTTTCAAATATATCAGTCTATTGCTACATTGTTGGAAAGAGTGAAATAGTTTCTGAGAACTGTTTCATATAGTGTGTGCCATTGTGCTGGATCTATATAATGAATACTAATTACAAGTTGAGGGGTTTAAAAAATACAAGTGGAACTAACCAAGATCATTAATGTTAGAATTGAATCATCAAGCTTCTAATTGAACTCTATATGATTGATGGATCACTATGTGCTTGTGATTGCAAATTTTGTTTGGTTCATTGTACTTGTTAATTAACAACTTATTATTTTGAACATTTGAAGAATGCCCGCACCTTATCCTGGATGTACCTAAAGAAAAGTTGCACTTTTTAAATTGTATATCTGTGCATTCTCTTCAGATTTATTGAGAAGTATGGAACACACGTTATTGTTGGTGTCAAAATGGGAGGGAAGGATGTCATATATGTTAAACAACCTCATGCTTCAAATCTTCCGATAATATAAGTGCAAAAATGTTAAAGAAAGAAGCAGATGAAATATTTTCTGATGTCGATTAGCGGTTCAGTATGGACTCTGAAGCGACATCCCAGAGAGATAAGGTAAGATTTGTTTTACATTTCAATGCCATATTTACTCTGCTGATTGGCCATATACATCTGACAGTTTTCATTGCATAGTTGCATAGAACTGAGAAATATGTAATGAAAAAAAATGAAAATTGACAATCCCAAAAATATCCTAAGATTATGTCAAGACAAATTAGGGGTTTTTGAAAATTAGACAAGTAAAATTTAATAGATTTACCGGCAGTCTGGAAATTGTAGAGTTTGCTTCCCTTTATCTTGGAATCTTTGGGTTAGCACCTCTACCTATTGCTTTCTGGACTAGCTGATCAGTGAAAAAGATATCGCTGCTATTTGTTTCTCAGTACAAATTTCTGTTTCAGGGGTTGGTGTCATTAAAAAACATACATTTAGGCACTTACTCAAACCAAAGTCTGTTAATCATTATCTTGAAAAATTTGTTATCAGTGGGCACTGAACTTGAAAAATAAGGAGAGAGGAACTTGAATTTCTTCCATAAGGCTATGGTGAAGCACATACATAACAATAGAATATTTTCTCTCACCTCTTATGATGGGCATGAAACATGAAAAACTGGAACAAGAACTTGTCTCGTACTACCACTCCTTATTAACTGAGTTGAAACCCTGTAGAGAAGAATCCATTCAAAGAATTACATCTCACATTCTAACATTAATACATTTATCCCAGAATGAAGCCTTAATGTGGACAATCTCTTTCACAAATTAGACAATTAATTAATGCCTGACACGATCATAGCAACAAAAGCATCAACCAGATGCTATAAAAATATTATGTGAAAGTGAGAAAGAACACCCATCATGAAGCATCAAGTAATATCATCCACAAAATAAACATCACTAACATCACTGTGTGAGGATATCAACTATGTCATTGGGACTGTCAAACTGCAATTGTATAAGTGCCATCATTGCCAGATTGTACATGCCATTTACAAAATGTCAAGGAACTAGATTAAGAAGAGATATCTCAAATATCGAATTAAAAAGAAAAATCAAAAAATCATCATGATACAAGAAACAAAGATATCAAGTGAAAGAGTTAAGGAAATAGCATCTTCGTGTTGGAGGAGATGTGAATATGTAGCCTTAGATGCTAGATGAAGTGTTTGGGGTTTGGTAATTCTCTAAAACCCTTAGGAAATATCCTTCCATGAATGGATATCACTCTCCAAAATAATTTTGGGCATATTCCAATATGTAGGAGCCAGGGAAACATGGTGCATAACAACAGTCTATTGTCCACATATACCCACATAAAAATTGGGATTTCTAGAAAATATCAGGACAATAAGGTCAATCCACAATGAGGAGCAATGGATATTGGGCGGTGATCTCAACATTATCAAAACCCTTGAATAGAAGAAGGGGGGATGATAAGATTAGAACATATAGAGGTGCAATAATTCAATGACCTCCTATAAAAACTTAAAGTGACAGATATGACCGCCATAAATGGGATTTATAATTGGAATAATCGTAGAGGAGGAAAGCACTAAGTTTCCAATATACTAGATCGGTTTATAGTTTCACAGGCCATTCTGGAACAAGATTATGTGAAAGTGAGAAAGAACACCCATCATGAAGCATCAAGTAATATCATCCACAACATCAACATCACTAACATCATTGTGTGAGGATATCAACTATGTCATTGGGACTGTCAAACTGCAATTGTATAACTGCCATCATTTCCAGATTGTACATGCCATTTACAAAATGTCAAGGAACTAGATTAAGAAGAGATATCTCAAATATCGAATTAAAAAGGAAAATAAAACAATCATCATGATACAAGAAACAAAAATATCAAGTGAAAGAGTTAAGGAAATAGCATCTTCGTGTTGGAGGAGATGTGAATATGTAGCCTTAGATGCTAGATGAAGTGTTTGGGGTTTGGTATGCCATCATTCATGTTTTTGCACTTCCACTCTTGTCACCAATGTTGTTGCACTTCACTGCTACCTTTTTCCACTCTTGTTGTCACTGCGGCTGCACTTCACTGCTAACATTGCCATGCCTGCTGCCACTGCTATTGCACTTCATTGTTTCCTCTATCCACTCCTGCTACCGCTACTAATGCACTTCACTGCTACCTCTATCTACTACCATGCCTGATACTACTGATGGTGCACTTTAGTATTCATCTTTGCTCAATTTAAGTAGCTAAAAACCAATCTGACTTTTTCACATCTGTCTAGAAAATTCTCTGTGATAACTCTTTGTTAAACCCTAGTTGTTAGTTCTGTAACGACATGATGTCAATATGAACTTACTACAACATTGATATTCAATCTCAAACCTTGACATTGTCATCTCACCTTTCACTATCAACCATATCAAGTCTTCATTGTTTCTACAATACTAGCAGAAGCTTAAATTGTCAACACTAGCATCATAATTATCATCACTGGTATAGGAGTATATCAACTTGCTCTTTCTCACAACCATAACCTTATAGAAACTACACCTGTCTCAACAAGACTAGTTCTGCTCAACGCATCAACATTGCTTCATATTCAATTGACAAATCTCAATCATACTAGGCTCTGTCTACAACATGGAAACTATGGAAACTATGCTCTATTTGTGCCCACGGTTCAAATTCTCTCAAGTCCAAAAGTAACATTAGTTCTCGTGATAATGTCAAACACTCTGAACTCCTTTGCTAACTAGCCAATCCAAATTTTGAGTTAATAACTGTGATCAAGCCTAGCAACATCTTAGGCATTCAATGATAACTCTTTCTGCTTCACATCAAGTATACATGGCATTCCGTCACGACCTGCAATTGCCACTGTTGTACTTTAAATATGTTGGTTGTCAAGGATATGCAATATTGATCTTCATTTTATTGATGAATTTTCCTCAAGTGTCTGAAAAGTCAGAGTTGAATGTGGAAATAGGTCGCTGATTATCAAGGTCTTCACTAAGATTCCTTTGCTACTGATGCACAATGTGTCACAAATATCCCTGGTGAAACTTTCAAATTCACTTATGTACTCCAAAACTTTGATCAGAGATGCACAATTGGAGAGGACACTTACTCTAATGCAGGCTTGGTATTGGTCAATGCTTACATGATTGTGTATGTAAAAATGACCCATTAAAATATGCTATGATTTTTTTCCCAAGAGATGCCACAGGTAGATCCTATGATATATCACTTAAGTGTCATGCCAAAACTATTTTTCTAAGTTCAATAAGAACATTCCAAGGAGGGACGAAAAGGATACAAGTTCTGAGGAATTTTTGAATACATTTAAGCTTCTTTTCTGGTTTGCATAGGTCTTATTTGAAGTCTGTATACCTACTTGCTAAGCGATCTGGACTTCTTCAACAAGGTTGAGGCTTATCAAGCACGTCTATCTTGTCAATTTTCTCTACTGCAATCTTTAAACTTCAGAATCCAATGCTCATAAAAATAATGATACTTATATGAGGAATACAAAACAAAATTCCCAGATATAGGCCTTGAAAAACTTCATGGACGATTCAATTCTCAGTTTGGTGTGCTAAAGTAGGATGTATAAATATAAATTCCAGACAAGTTTAGAGAAACCCTCACTGCTATAAACTCTAGGACTGCCTTCAAAACATACAAAACCATACCCAAGTAGATGTAAATTACTGATTAGGGAACATTGAGTCTCACGCAGGATCAATCATTAAAATTCAGAGATACATGTTAGAAAGGAGGTCACACTCATATATATGCATAGATTTGTTTGAAGAATCAATTCTAGGGCATCAAAAAAGATATTAAGATAAGTCATCAAGGTAGAAATTTTCTTCAAATCTTTCAAACTTGTGTCAAATGCACCTTCGCTCCAACCTTCAAAATTGTCTTCTATTATAGGGATAAACCTTCTCCATAATTTTCCTTACATTCGTAAAACAAAGTGTGTGCTAATGATGCCAATATGCTTTGCCAACTATGAGTGTATTCCTCAAGAGGTTTGCAATAAAATAACATGTGGATACTGCTTCAGGATTAGTGGACACAGTGAGTGAGTTCCTCAAACAAGGCATGGCCTTAGATATAGATCGAAAAACACCATAACTTAGTAAAGCGAGTGCCCAGAATAGTAGCCCAGCGAAACCCTTTTGCTCATAATTTCAACCTCCAAAAAAGAATGATCAACTTGGGATTCAAAAACTCATGAAAGCACCTGCAAACACAAGAAGGAACAATGAAACCACTTTAAAAACCACAAGCCCAAAACCATTTCAATGCAGCTGTCATCGGTTAATTCGTCCAGATCTGTAAGTTTCCACCTCCATCGATTTGACCTCCATCAATCTGGTAGGTTTGCACCAATCCAACATTCAACTTCCACGCCCCTTTGAAGCCCCAACCACCTCTCTGACCCGGTAAATTCTGGTGAACCAGTGAAAAATTGGGGCGAATCACTCCAACCCCTCCCTCCGACCCTGTAAATCTAGGCGAATGTCATTGAAATCTGCTCCAAACAAAGAAAATCGCAAATTCCATTTTTCCAATTTTATGGGCATTTATTTTGGTCGGCTATTCTTTAATAATTCATTATTTTTAAAATAATTATTGGGCTAACTTTATAAAATTATATAAAATGGGTTTTATATAAAAAATTCACCCTATTAAAATTTAAAATCCCCTAAAATTCGCCATTGGGCTAAAATTTGCCCCTAAAATTTTCCCTAACTTTGATTTGGATCATATTGGGGGGAAATTCTACTAGCATCAATATTCTCAAGGATTTGGCTGCATTCTAAACCATTCTAACGAAATCCAAGAAAATCATGAATAGATCCCCAATCCTGCATCTTGACTATTGGACTTAGCAGAATACCTAAAGAATGCACTTTCAAAAACCGCAGATTGTTGAGACTGAAATTGCACCCAGAAGAAATTGCAATAGATCCCCCAATCCTACATCTTGACTATTGAACTTAGTAGAATCCATGAAGAATGCAGCTTCAAAAACCACAGATTGTTGAGACTGAAATTGCACCCGGAAGAAATTGCATTAGGTCCCCCAATCCTGCATCTTAACTATTGAACTTAGTAGAATCCTTGAAGAATTCAACTTCGAAAACTGCAGATTGTTGAGACTGAACTAGCACCCGAAATAAATTGCAGTAAGGCAGTTGCAAGAATAAGACCCACAACAAAAAGACCTTGTCCCTTAACAGACCAAGGAAACATATGTGACTGAGAGGAATGGAAAGCACTACAAAGTTGAAGAGAGTACAAAATACTAAGATGGTTTAAAGGATAAGCTTGAAGAATGTAGCAGTGTTAAAACAACTAAAATTTGTCCCAAACAAATAGTTGATAATGCGAAACCTTCTTTTGTACCAGTCAAGCAAGAGTACATTCATGTGAGAGCAGGAAGAGGCCAAGCGACTGATAGGCATAGCCTGGAAGATGGGGTATGGTTCCCTCTTTTTGATGAAATATTTGATCTACATTTTGTCTATCGAAGATTAACCATTTTAACCTTGCCAACAAGGCAGAATTAACCCAATCATAGGTCCCAATATGTCATGATATATATTAACTCTAGATATATATGAGAAGGAATAATAAAGACATAGATTGATAGAGGTGGCGAGACATATTGGGACCTACGAGAGAGATTGATAGAGGTGGCGAGACAAGGGGAGTCACAAGGGAGAGATGGAGATAAACTGAAGGAGAGGGGAGAGAAGGAATGGAGAGAGAGAGAGAGGGAGAGGAGTGAGAGAAGTAGAGAAGGGTAAGAGAGGGATATAGTGACACAAAGATGGAAGGGGGGCAGAAAGAAGGATAGAGGGAGGGATATAGTGAGAGGATTAGAAGGTAGAGAGAGAGAGAGAGAGAGAGAGAGCGAGGTAGGAGAGAAAGGGAGAGAGAAGAAGGACAAGAGATAGGACTTAAGAGAGAGGAACCAATATCATAGAAGAAAGAATATGTGACCAAATTACTCTATATGGAGATGGGAGATAGGGGAACCCTACCTACCTACTAAATGTCTAAACCAAATGTGGTGTAAACATCTGTAATGGTGATCGATTATACGAGGAGAGGATTTTATGAGGAGGCACTAGATTTTTAATGTGATATGCAAAAAACAAGTACCGAACCTAACCATTTCCAACGACCACACATATACAACAGTGTGAATACAAAGGGAGTGTGAATTGAGATTGCTAAGTACTGCTCCTATAAAATAAAATAAAAGATCAAGTAAAAAGCAGATATAAACTAAACTATACTAGAAATGATTTTTGTATTATAGTAGAATGAAATGGAAGAGATGAGCTGTGATGCAGAAATATGCAAATACTATTGAAAACAAGAGAATACCCTCAGAGAATTAAAAAATCCTAACAGCAGGACTGAACTTTAGTATCTGCCTATCAAAATTTCAGTTTTGTTCGAGCATAAATTGAAGGATGTAAATTCAAGAGTGCAAACGCAGCATGTACAATGGATTAAAACAACAAATATATTAGGCCCACTCTACACAAATCTGCAATCTGAGAATTCAGGATAAAAAGAGCAGGCTCCAACAACAATTGCATAGAAGTCTTTATTACTCAAATAGAATAATGTCACAACAAGTTGTCATCTCACAAAAGCTCCTACTACAACCTACAAGCTAACAATACTCACTCTTATTATCTATTTCTACAAATGTCTAACTAGTGTGCCCATCCTTTTCATTTATAAGTTAAGAGAAGGTGTTGTTAGAAAACAAGCTAATGATAGCGTTAGTGGTGCATCTCCCTTGAGCATGAGCAACTCCCTCATAACTTTGCCTTGTATGCAAGGCTTTTCTTTTAGAGTAGTGCATTATCATAGTAGATATAACTCCTCTCCTGAAGGTGCCTCATTCCATAAGTGTGCACTCATGAATGCACTTGAGATGATGGTGTTAATCTCCTCAACTAGTGTGCCATACTTGGTGGGTGTGACCCAACAACTAATTCGTCTATCCTCGAAGGTGTCGTTATAAGCTTCTAGCTATATTTAAGAATCTTTCTGACTGGTGTACCACAATCTAGCTCTGCAATCCTAGTGTTTCTCAACTTCTCAAGGCTGAGGTGAGACCAACTCGGACCAACTAGGTAATCTAACACTCTTGAGAAAAAAAAAATTCCAATAACCCAGGATTCTCCCCCAACTTGTCAAACTTCCCCTTTGTTAGGAGCTTTGTCAAACTATTAACCATATGCAACTTTTTCAGAATGTGGTCCAACACTACTAACTCCCTAATGAACTTGGAATCTTAGGAAATTGTATTGAATATCAATGTGCTTGAAATGGTCATGACACATTGGATTTTCATAGAGCTTGATGTAACTTTGATTCTCACAAGAGACAATATTGGGCTTCAACAACTGATTGGTTGACTCTACAATCAAGTTGCAAATCTAGATAGCTTCATAATAAGTATATGAAACTTCCATATACTTTGCTTCAGTGGAACTGAATGCAATTGTTGCTTTCTTCTTGTTGATTTAATAAAAATTATTTATAAAATGATAATAATGATGTTTAAAATGAGCCTTATGATGGTCTATTTATACACATTGATTGTTCACGAGGTGTAGGGGTATGTTTATAACATCACTGCCCTTGAAAGCTTTGTCTTGAAAGCACGGTAATTAGAATTTTCTTTAGTTAAGCACATTTTTGTGGTGGAATGAAGTTTATCAGATATCTATTTATACTTTGTAGAGGTTTGACTTTGTTTGTCCTTTGAGTGTTGGTGAGGCTTCTTTGTATTTTTTGCATCATAGTCTAAAGTCTTTTGACCTGATTGTTTAACATGAAAGCTTTATGCTTATTGGCAATATATTTTAAATACCTGCATGATCAAGAAACTGTTATGGTTAATTAAATTACTAATTAGGTACTACAAAAAGAGGATGATGTTGAGAGGGCTTGCCTGGGTGACTCTGGGAGCAACCCGAAGGTGGTCAGACAAAGCTCTTCTAAGTTACAAATTTAAAGAGAAAAAACTGGTGATGTATATGTACATATGTGGTTGCTCCACTTGGGCCGTATTTGATCTATATGTTGTGTAACCAAACTTCCAAAAAGAGAAGAAAAGAGATATAAACGCCTTAGAAATGAGCCACTCTCGAGGGGGCAACCTCCAATACATTACATAAATGAACAATTCTTGGATGATACAATTTACAAAACCTCCTTTCTATATAGGAGTCCATGTGGCCATAATGTAATCCTAGTGGGCCACAATGTAATCCTAGCCGACCTAACAATAATAATTTAAGGGCACAATAATAACAAAATGGGGGTTACAAGGGTACAATAATAACAAGAAGGGGGGCTACACTAACATACTAAGGGGCTACACTATTAATATAGGGACTTAACATGCCCCTCTCCTTCAACAAGTGTTGTCCTCAACGCTTGATTATTTCTTGATGCTTCTGTATAAAATTCTCATCCTCCCATGTGAAATATTCTACAGGAAAGTTCTTCCACTTGCCGAGATACTCTGAAATTGATCGTACTTGTTGAGTTCTTGTTTCCATGACTGCTTCATAACTTCTTTCGATATGATGTTGATCTTCTTGTTGTTTCATTAGATTCTGCACCAAAGTTGGGTTATCCTTTGAGAGTTTGAGAACTTGTTGTTGATGCTCACTGTGATATTCCACTAATTTATCATCCATATTAGCTATTATTTGATCCTTCAAACCATCCAACTTAGCCTCCATTTCTGCTTTTAAACCATCTATTTCATCTTCGATTGCTCTTCGTAAGATCGAAACTTGTTGCACTTGGTACCGTAATTTTGATATCTCATACTGCAACTCTTCCTCTTCATGCGTCATAGTATAGATTTCTGAGGGCTTAATGGGTGTTGAATTATTTTTAGGAGGCATTTCAGAACGCAATACTGAAATATATGCTCAATAGGCCCTTGGAATCACTTCAAACTGATTTTTCAAACAAGATTTATGCAATTCGGGAAAAACAATACACACCTTTTACTTGCTTTGAGGAGATCGACATTGAAATTGAATTATATCTGTAATTGAAAATCTTCAATATATGAAATTCAGCACTGAAGTAGCCCTATAAATTCTCTTTTGAATGCCACAGGTCTGACCTGATTTGGATTCACCAAGACAAAGTTGTGTCCAATCTCCCACAATGACCTAATTATGGACTGGTTCGTGAGAGCGAACTTGTACGACTTGCCACGTGTCACTGTTTTGTCCTTTGTCTCTGAAATTGATAGCGAAGAAACTACAGGCCGTGTACTTGTGACCACTTTTGATGGCACTCCAATCCAATCTTCAGAGAGAGTTATTGAACTTTTCCCACGATCACCTCTTTGAGATGAAATTCAGGAGCCTGAAAAAGCACTACCTTCCACAGATCATATCTCCAAAAATATTGCGAACCAAGCTCTGAAATTTTTGGATGAATTTCCTCAGGATTTCAGCTTCGCACCATATGAATTTCAGATTCTGAACCTTCGTAGAAAAAAATTTATAGCGCAAATTCCACGATGACTTGTTTAGGAGCCTGAAAGTGTCTAACTTCCTACATGTCAAATCTCCGAAATATCAGTGAACCAAGCTCTGAAATTTTTAGAAAATCTTCCTCAAGACTTCAGCTTCGCACCTAAAATTTCAATAAAATTTCAGCGTCCGAAACTTCGTAGAATTCTGAAGCTTCGTAGAAAAAAAGTTATAGCGAAAATGCCACGATGACCCGTTTGGAGCAGCGAAACCCTAGAATCCCAAAGCTCTGATACCAAATGTTGTGTAACCAGATCCAAAGAGAGAAGAAAAGAGATATTCACGCCTTAGAAATGAGCCACTTCGAGGGGGCAACCTCCAATACATTACATGAATGAACAATTCTTGGATGATACAATTTGCAAAACCTCCTTTCTATATATAGGAGTCCATGGGGCCATAATGTAATCCTAGTGGGCCACAATGTAATCCTAGCCGACCTAACAATAATAATTTAAGGGCACAATAATAACAAAATGGGGGTTACAAGGGTACAATAATAACAATAAAGGGGGCTACACTATTAATATAGGGATCTGACACTATATACTCTGATGTACTGCATAAAAGGCTTCAACCATCTGGCGATATATACTTGGGATGTGTAAGGTCTGTACAAAAGGCTTCAACCATCTGGCGCAGTTTCCAAAGAGTGATGCACATCTTGGGACAAAGACTGGTTTGGGAGTTCAGCAATGGCAAAAATATTCTAATTGGAGTCGACCGAATGCTCGCGTCTGAAAACGCAATTCTCTTTGATTCACACCTACTTCACAGACTTCATCACAGTGGCATTCTCTCTCTCTTTGATCTTATATACTGCTGGAACCTCGAGGCTCCCATATGGAAATCTGCACAGATGATGGGGTTACACGGCAGTGAAGCACATAGCTGGGAATACCATAAAGCTCTTCTACAGGAAATGGGATTATCTTTCAAAGGGGAAGGTGACATTCTGGTTTGGAATGGAAAATTCAAGGGTGCGGGATTACTCGTTAAGGACGAGTATGAAAATCAAATTGCTAAAATGACTTCTGACCCTACGTTATCTCCTTTTTATATTGCATGGAATCTTAAAATCCCTATAAAGATAATATTATTTGCATGGTTATTGTGGAAAAACAGAGTACTAACTTGGGAGGTATTATTTAAAACGGGGATTTTATGGTCCTAGATGATGTCCATTTTGTCTCCAGCATGAAGAGACTGCTTCTCATCTTTTCTTCACATGTACCTTCTCTCTTTCTATTTGGCAGCATTTTGCTGGGCTTATAGGTGACCCTTCTTGGCGTCCTTCTGACTGTATTCAAGTTATCAAATCTTGGGTTGTTGTAAGTTTCTCTTACAAATATTTACCCTTTTATGTGTTTTGGGAAATCTGGAATGCTCGGAATTGTTGGATTTTCAAAGGGGTTCCCCAACAACACTTCAAGATTACAGGGAATATTGCTTTATGGATTAATGATCGTCCTTGTATCTCCATATTCTCCTTTATGATGTTTTCAATCAGATGATGTTCCCACTGACCCTCGGTATGTATTTGGGCTCAGTGATGTTCTATTCGGTTACGTATTGGCTGGGTTTTCTGTGGTTGGTATGCAGAGTTTTTATGTGTTGTTATGGCCTTTGTACTGTTCTTATGATGGATTTGGTTTGCCTCTTCATGGGGTTCATATATTTCTTGCTATCTGGCATATGCTAGAATGGTATGTCTAATGTGCTGGAAAATGATATTTGATCAACGAATATGAACTATTATATATAACAGCGTTTTTTTCTTCATGTGAAAAAAAAAGGTCGAATCAAAATATTTAGCACGCAGGGGTTTCAATCAATGCTGCGGAACTGCGAATTTTTCCTTCTAGGATTATAACCACGATATAATACTTTCAATTCCGCTTAGGGTTTCAGACATATTTATGTCTTTGCTGAGATTACACTTCAATTTCGCTCAAGTCCTCCACTTCCACGTTAAGCTACAGAGTATTTTTGGTTACATAATATACACAACTCTTTCACCAGTGCGGCAAGGCTTCGAATCTTACAGAGAAGAGTAAGAAGCATACTAAGTCTGCCATTACCCTAAATTTCAAAAGCTTTGGCACTTACATGGAAAGCTTCAAACAATTTCATTGAAAAACAATTTTACATGCGATGTTCATATAAAATATAATGGTTTCACTGAAATGGGTTTAATACAAACTCTCACCTGATTCATGGAGGTAACGAAAAACCAGGTAGTTCATCTCGCAGGAAGTGATTGTGATCGTGGCCATCCACGCCTCTTCTGATAATCCCACTTGAACCCCTCGATGTAATGGAGCTAATGGAGCTTTCCGTGGTAGTCTCGGGATAGAAATCACTGAGATTCCAATTTCTTGAGTTCAACCAAGTGTATCAAATCATAGTTGGATAGCATGGACGCGCCCTTCCTCCTTCGTTGGACAAACCCTACAATGTGAGGGAAATAGACGAGGGAAACGAAAAATTTTGATATTTGAAAAACAAAAATCCCATGAACTAGTTTTTCTCAAAAGCTAAGGAAAAAGGGTTTTGAGAGATATTATTGAACACAAACTCTACAAGGATTAGGAAAAGTTGTTTCCTACTACAAACTTTTTTATTATGGTATGGTTGTTGATTATGGTATGGTGGTGTAAAAATTTGCATTAAGTAATAAAGTAATGAGTTACAATGGGGTTGGAAAAGATGAGAGTTTAAAAGACTAAGTGGCTATGAAGGACATAAAAGCCAAAAATTAAGTTGAATAAGTCCAAGAAACCCAGATCCAGTCTTCTGTTGAGTGCAGCAATAGTAGACAGGAGAAGAGTATCTATTTCGACAGTTTGAGCAGAGATGGCCCCATACGGACTGAGAGATCGAGATAGGTTGGACAGTGTGTCTAACTTTGTGATTTGGAAGGCCAAAATCCTGATAGTCCTAAAGGAGTACGGTATCAAAGACCAGGTGAAAAATGTCCTAGTTGTGCCCACCAATGTGAACGCTCTAAATAATTTCAACGAAAATCAGGCGCGAGCAAAGTGCTTGATCATGGATGGGGTGAAGGATCACGTGGTACCACACATTTTCGAGAAGAGGACGACACATGATATGTTGAAATCTTTGACCACGTTGTATCAAGGCAACTTCGTCCAATGGAAGATGCTTCTAGAGAACCAAATGCGGATGTTCCAAATGCACAAGGGAGAGGAGATTGATCCCTTCCTCTTCAGATTGTAGACGATCCGAGATCAATTGATTTCCATGAGGGCAACTCCGGATGAAGGGATCTTGGTGAGGATTGCCCTGAATGCAGTCACTGATGAGTGGGAGACTGTTGTCCAAAGCATCTTGGGTAGAGCACAACTCCCAAATTGGGGTGACATGTGAGCTCTCCTTCGACAGGAGGAGGATGGAGATGTAGCCCTAGCATCAAAGTGACAATGGCAGAAAGGGAAGAAGAAGGACCTATCCAAGGTTTGGTGCTTTAGATGTGGCAAAATTGGACACTTCACCAGCACTTGTCCTAAGAGGAAGGACAAGAAAGCTTCCGATTCCAAGGCAGCAACAACTAGAGGGGACAGTGGTAGTGAGGATGATGTGGCCATGAGTGCTCATGTCTCGAGAGAAGAAGTGGGGTGATATAGATCTGTAGAGTAGCTACAGATGGGAAGGGAAGATCCTTGAGTTGCCCAAAATATTGGATCACATACGAGCTACGAGAGCCTTAAGGCAATAACAGGATGATTGGAGCAGTGGGTGTAGAAAATCATGGAGAAGCAGAGGCAGTGTTGGGACACTGAAGTTTGGAGTAGCGCAAATGAGAGACGGTAGTGCAAAGGCAGTGCTTATGCAGTACAGTGCAGCAGACATCGCGGAGCTTCAGAGAGACAACACAGCGTAGCAGCAGAGGGTGCTTCAGTGATGAGATGCAGCCCGACTGACTTGTCTGGTGATTGGGTGGTGGTCCTTCAAGTGCTTACTTCTCAGCAACTGAGTTGCAGTGCAACAGTTAGTAGTTAGCAGTGGCGGTGCTATGGGCAGCATGAGGCAACAGTTTGAGAGGGAGATGCAGTATAGATGTGGCAGTGTCATTGGTAGTGACATGGGCAGCAGTACAGAGAGTAGCATCATAGTGGATGGAGGTCAACAGTCCAAGCATCAGCGCAAAGACTGATGCCAGAGATCAAGGTGACACTTCAGTGGGGAACTATTGCTAGAGCACACTCCTTGCTAAGAGGGAGTGTTGAGATTTTGGGGTAGCATCGGATGTGCTCTAACTCCAAAACTTTGTGGAGGGGCTAGAACACATGAGATCTCCAAGACCCAGAAAAGCGTTTGGAGAAATTCCATCTGGTGTAAAATTTATTCAAATAATTAAATTTGTTAATGGGGACCCTAAGTCTAACTTAGGGAATTAAAAAAAATTAAAGTGAATTAATTTACACATGTGATGAGAACATTCTAAGTGACATGGATCAAGCTTCTTTTAATCCGGGATACGGCATGCCTCATCCTTTGCCCAACCTCCTCTTACCTTAATGTTTCTGTTGTTCCTCAAGAAACAGTTCCTTGTTGTGAAAAGGAATCAGTGCTTGAGACATTATCTACTTCTGTCATAAATAAATATATTAACTGTCTCTATTTTATAAACCTTTAATCATTAATTATAATCTTCAAATATTAAACCCATGCATGTTCTGCAATGCCATATTCTTTTTATGCTGAAGTGAATGAACAGAAGAAACAAGAAAGAAAAGGATTCTAATTTGATATGCTATCCGAAACAGAATCTATCATTATAAAATCCTGAAGAAGTAAGCAATGATAAGGTTAAAATAGAGGAGCTCCCATTAAGGTTTATTTAACTCTTAAATACACATGTATCCAGAGACCTGCAGCTCAAATTACTCTATTTTATTCAAAGACATGAAAACATAATGAAAACTGGGAAACTATTCAGCATAGGCAGAATGATAGAAACTTGCAAAACTTTTCATTGATTCAGTATTCTCCAGTACAAAATTTGGCTTCAAGGTTCAAAACTCAGAACCTTCATTTTTCTTGAAATTGTCTTTTAATACAGTATCACAAGACAGTTTCCAGTAATGAAACTGATTCTAACTGTTCCAACTAATTCTAACTGCTTAAACCACTAACTGTTATGGAGGCACATGCCTCGGAAAGTCCTATTACATTTACATAATTTTGAAAAATAACATAATGAGAATTTTAAAACTTCTAATCTATGAGAACATCTGGTCCTGAAGCGGCTGTTGAATCAACGACTACTTTTGATTGAGCTGTTGGGATCTCTTTTGCTGTATCCATGGAGAAGGTTTTGCACTTTTTCCAAAGTTCACCTTGAGTTGTAGAAGCATTCTTGTAACTAAGATATTCCAATCTAAATGCAACAGCCTGACTGTGAGTAAGTCTTTCTGTGAAGAGTGTTTTTACCATCCATAGAAAGTTGAAATGCCTCTGCAAAAAGTTAAACATTGTTTCTCCCTTTAAAACTTGTGTCTTTTCGTGCCTGCTATCTGCCCTGCCTTTTGCCAGTGTTAGTGCATCTTCATAAAACTTCCACGTCAAAATATTTCCCTTTTCTGTCCAGCATGAAGGTAAACTTGTTCTGATCAATTTATCAAATGTTATATCAAACTTCTTTACCACCTCTTTTATTCCCAGTAACCTTTTCTCTGCTACTTGCCGAAGATTATTCTTAATTATCATCTTATTAACTTCTTCGGCATAAAAATATCTGTCTTGTATTTCCATATCTTCTAACTCTTCATCTAATTTGGAATTGATAAAATTTATAAACTTTCTAGCCCAATTTTCTCTTTTAATGACCATTTTCTTTTCAGATAATATCTCTTCTTCATGCTCCGAGATGAGGCGTTTTTCCTTAGCAATTATATTTAGGGAATCCCAATTGGACTTCATTTCAGAGATTATTTCACCCCAGATGATATCTTTAGCTCTTAAAAGTGAGATATTACCCTTTAACTTTTCCTTAAGATCTTTAATTTCATTCTCAGCCTTTTGTAATTTCTACTTGTTCTCATTCGCTTTATCTTCCCATGCTCGCATGATCTTGGTAGCTATTTCCAACTCTGATTGAGCCTGCTTACGATCTCGTTCTACTAACTTTAATTCGGTGCTGAGCTGAAGAACCTATGCTTGAGGATCAGAATCAGCATCACCTGTAGGAAAAACAAAAGTGCAAGTGTGATTTTCGATACGGTTCTATAGTGAAATAGCAGTCTGTTTCACTTTGGACAACTCTTCATCTTTCCGCAACAACTGCAGACGTAGCTCTTCTTTTTATTTCTCCACTTCAGCTACTTCTGCGGCCATTGAGTGCTCTACAGCTGGTAATTTTATCTTTTTCCTCAATGAGGATATTTCCATTTCTGCACTTTTCATGAGCTTTTTAACTGCAGCTTTATCATTGGGATCTACACCTATTTTCATAATGATCTTATTCAATTCTTCATTTTGAGTCGACAAAGCCCTTGAATTAGCCTTCTCCATCTTGATCTGTTTAATAACTTTTGCAAGCATGTTCTCAGCCTTAATTGCTGTGGCATTAGTCTTGGTTAAATCATTTACAATTAACTACCCAGTCTGCATATGAAGATTCATTTTATCCCACAGTGGGATCTTTTTAACATCCATAGTTATGTTTACCTCATTAAAACTGCTCGAAGATCCAAGGGACATCCCGGTTGGATGTGTCAGAGCCATCCTAAATTGATCCTTTTCGAGGTCCATTACAGTCAATAACCTGGTCTGATCAGCAGCTACGTGATGCACTGCCTCAGCTTCTACATTAGCTTTTATCCTCTGATTTCTTTCTTCAATCTGTGTAAATATTTTTTTGACTGAAGGCATCTTCTCTGAATAAATTTCATGTCCTCTAGGAGAAGAAGGGACATTTTGTTCTTCATTGATATGGAAGGTAAAAACAGGCGAGTTGGAAGAATGATCCTCAGCCAATTTGGTTCTCTTTTCTTCCCTGGGCTCTTCATCATCTACTTCAACAACATCTTCCCTGCCTCTTTTATTTTCCTTTTCAGTAATAACAGGTGTTTGAATGCTTATTTTTGATGTGTTTATTTCGCCTGGGTTTGCTAGCTTCTCCTGATCAGGTCTGCTTACATGAGAAAACGCAGAATATCCATTCTCAATTCTTCTCTGAGAAATTACTCCATGCGGATCATAAGACCACTTTTCTCCTAGTAGAAACTGTGTCTCTTCCAACATTTTAGAAACTTCATCAAAATCTTGCCTCATATTGACCACAAAAGGTCCCACACTCATAGGCAATTTAAACATAAAACCTTTCTTCATGGGAAGAAAGTGTACCTGATCCACATTAAGGCTCTGTCTTATGAATTCCAAGGCGAAAAGCCGCATGGGTACAAAATTTGGGAGCCTATAGGGCTCGATGCTAGCTCCATACAACCTTATCTCTGAATACTCTTCAAACACAAACCAGTCTCCAAATCTGCAACTCGGTCCTAGCTGTAAGAACTCCCGGGCTTTTGGTAAAAAACATGGAGGAGGAACTCCATTCAAAATTTTATAGGCAATAGACATATAATGACTAGAAAACTCAAATAGCCCTGCTTCATTTCCTTCTTTTCTAGTCATATCAGTCCAAAATAACACAGATTGCTTTTTCTTATTGACATCAACTATATTCAATCCCAAACTCATAAATTCTTCGACATTCTGATACAAAAATAAATAAACAATCAAGGATGGGAATATAAAGAAACCTGTAAGAGGAAAGGCCATCAACTGAGAATTTACAATCTCCTGCCAGAAAGATGGAATGTCGAGAACAACCCCTGGCTTCATCATGAGCGCATACATTCCCAAGACTGATTTATCAACTGTCTTGTCATTGTCTTTGCCCAAAATCTCCGCAATGCAACTTAAAACTGGTCTATACTCAGCATCGAACGCGTCCAAACTAAATTCTTCTCCTTCGAGATAAGCTTTCTCTGAATTTTATCTCAAGTATGACATACACAGACTGAATTCTTCATTGAAAGGTCTTCAAAATAACGAGCCAATGAATCTTCAGAAAACTGCAATGGTGACTCATTTTCGGGAAAGCACAATGCTTGTCGAATTAATTGCGTCGATACCTGCAGAACGTTTTCTCCCTGCGAGTTCATGATGAAACACTTACCAGGGTACATTGAAGAGACCTGCCATGATATGAATTCGGGAAAAAAGTGGGCTTTTGGGATACAGGCGGACAAGATACCATAACTCTTCATGGCTGAAAACACTGGGGATTTCTCAGCGTTTAGGGCCACTTGGTGATACAATAAGGAATGGTTGATAGAAGACAAGGTATCCTGGACGTCTTTTTCACTATCTAGGAGGGAGTTGAGGCTTGTGATACCAGATAGGGAGACTCGCTTTGCCATGGCTGATAGGCAATGGAAACAATTCGTGGAGTAGCGGATAATGCAAAGGTGGCAAGAACACGGTCCAAAAGGAAAAAAATCACAAATAGATGGGAATGGGACAAAATAACTCTTTAACAGCTACGAAAACCGGTAATAAATGCCAACATGACGTGGAAACAACCGTTGAAAGAGGATGACAGCTGTCTTCCACCTCACCTGATGACGTCACCACGGGGGGTCTTGGAGTACGGCGGTGAACCTCGGCCGGCACCCCCCGCAATGAATCTTAGCCGTCGATCACGGCTCACCCGCGATCTGACCAGTCAACTGCGGGGGTGCCGAATCGGATAATGCACGAGCGCTTTATACCCCCGCATTTGATCACCCGGCAACGTTCTTCCACGATCACTACTTCCGCTCGGGAAGTTGCTCGTAACTTAAGCATGAAACCCAAACATACATTCAAATAAAGTTTAATGATAAACTTGATTTGTATTGAGGTTGTAAGGATACTTCTCTTTTTTTTATAATACAACATAAAACATTATACTATATCATATGCATTTTCGGAATTTCAATTTTTTTTTTTTTTTTCTAATTTTCAAGACAAAATAGAAAAATATACATTATCTCACAACATTTCCAACCTAATCATTATCCTTATCCGTGTACCGGTGCCCTGTGTCCTCCAAAAGATTTTTTACTCACCTCTTCGCTCTTTAACTTAAAGAATAATAATTACATCCTCTTCCAAAAGTATTTGTACGTAGCGCCCACTAATCCTCCTCTCAAAGAGTGGCGGGGGGTAAAGAAAGCACCAACTCGCCCACACTCTTAGGACCTAATCCTCAAGGTCTTGACCCCAACACCGCTAACCAAAGAACAGCACTTAGCTCATCGTATTGTGCCTATTCACACAAATAAGCCTTGTTCGTGTTGCGTGTTTACGGTAATTACACTCACGATTTTCCCCTTCACTGGCTGCATGCGTAGGATGTGGGAGTATCAAGCCACATCAGGAGTGACAATATGCTTCCATGTTCCCCCCTCGAATGTGGCTTGTCAATACTCACTGTCGTGTTTGTTCACTCCTTTCCCCACAGATTCGTAGTCGCCAACTATTCGTTATTTTGATGAAACGTTCACTCATCCTTCCTTCTGTTCCTCCAGCCATCGTATCCTCATGAAGAACTCTATCTGACTTCTGACCGCCAGACTGAACCCTTCCAGTTCTGGCCCGCTGCATCTCTGTTTCTCCTTATTTTAGAAATTTCCGTCCAGCCCTCTTCATGTGCCTTTAGCGGTATTCTTCTATATTCCATATCCTTTATATACCCTTCGTCCTGTTGGAGGGTTCATACCAGATTCTATAACTTACGATGCACCAATGCCCGTTTCAGTTACGGTTATTCGTGGAGGGAAGAGCAGAGGATTTGGCATGATTCTGTTGTTATCACAATAACTCATCGTTTCAAAAAGCATGTCATTATTTTACTTTACGGGCGTTATAGATCTCATTGGAGACCAAATGATTATTTTCACACTCATTAATCGTGACATCTTCTACCGTAGCTTCAAATCTTGTAATAAAACCTAAATTAATGCTCTCTTTGCCGTGTAGCACTTGATTATAAAACCACCAGATGTCCAGCGGCTGGCAACTCGCATTCCCCAGTTACCTTCATTACCACCTTCGGCATGGGATGCCACGCCTTGCACCATCGTCATATTCCATACTGTCCTATCACTCACATAGTGCAAGACCGCTTGTGCTGACGCCGAAGTCATCAACGCCTTCTAGATTACAAATATTCTCTTTGGGGTGCTGCCACCTGCGCCTCACCGCTTAAACCTTCCAGGCTTTTCACATTTATTTTCTTCACAATGGAAATATAGTCACCATCGCATCAGCTGACATATCATGAGCCAAATATCGCACTTCCAGACGACCATCTCTTCTCAGAATGCCATTAAAAAACTGTCAATTTTGACCAGGGTCTTCCGGCGTCGGCAAAGAATCTCTTTGCTTGGAACTTTCCCTGGTCTCCTCCCGCGTCTCTAATCCTTACCATCGCACGTTTGCATGATGCAATCGCTCCTGCCGCCCTTAAGCGTCTGGCTTAGCTTACCAAAGAACTCGCACTTAACCTCGCCGCCGCAACTCCGTGCTCAGCCATTCATTCCCCGCCCGGCCCGAACCTCCTCCTTTCCGGCCCTTCACCTCCATAGCCGGCATCCCCCGAACCCCTCATCCCCTCGGGCCCGTTCCCCGGTGCCCCGGTCCGATCCCCAGCCGCCCTCTCGGGCCGCCCCCCCGCCGGTCGCACACCCTCCCCCGACCCCCCTCCCGTAGCCCCGACATACGGTCCCCCGCCGTGGCCACCCTCTTTCCCTCAACTCAACCTCCTCGAACATACTCTGCCTGGCACTTTTGGACCCCCCCGCCTGCTACCTACTTGGTCACTCTCAAACTTCTTATTCTTGTTTTGACATCGGTTCAACCGCCCCCCTCACTTCCTCCTCCCCGCGTCACCATGCCCCCGAAACACTCTCCCCCCGCACCTCGCCCGTAAGACAGCCTTCCGCAGCGCGGGCAAAGCTCGCGCGGGGGGACATCCAAAGACAAGGCCACCCCCGATCGACCCGCTCCTCCTCTCCGCCCGCAAAGCCTTGTGCCTTGTGTGATGTTGTCCCGTCACGCCACCCACACTTGTCCCGACCGCACCGTATTCAACCCATGGTTAAAGTCGCGTTCCCCGAGTCTACGTCCCTAACCCCTATTCGTCCTCATCCGTAACCAAGAACCCAAAGATTATTCGCACCAACAACCTCGTGCTTCGTGTGGTGTCCATGGCCATTATCTCACTGGTTTTCCTCATTCGACGATTATCGGCTCTTTATGTTCAGAAAGGAGGCTGAACAACCACCCCGTCTTCCCATGTCTTCCCCGAAAAAAATAGCGTTCTGCAAGCCCAGAATCCCCTGCTCCAGCCACACCCCCCCCGGGCGTCCCGCAGCGGAGCGGAAGCCCACGCCCACCGTCCTTCTTACTCCATCATCCTTCGTGGACCCCTGGAGAATAACCCTGAATCCTCCCCCGCCGTTCCCACCACCTCTTCAAATACAACCCCCGTCCAACATCATTTGACCATTTGTTTATCCGTTCCGCCCGTCATTCCCGTGACGCATCCGCATGTGAGCCTTTCTTCCGCGCGCATGCTTTATAGCTTTTCCGCGTCATGTGGTTTCCTCCACTCTTTCATCCTTTTCCCGCTCGTGATACCTCCTTGGAAGCCTTTTCCACCCATGACCTTCATCTTTCTCCCGCCCCATACCCGGATGACACCACCCGTGTCTATGTTGACCTCCGGCAGCTTCGAGACCCAAACAGCACTTCCTAGCAGCCCTCATGCCACCCTCAGTCCTCACATGAATCACAGCCATCCCCGCCCATCGCACTCCCTCCCAGCACCGCCGCTCGATGTCTACTATACACTCATGTTGCCGTCATTGTTCTTTCCTCCTCCCATTTTTTGTCTTGTAACACTATTTTGCAGACACCCCGTCTTCACCCTATATGGGTTACATCGATGGTGTAAGTCATTACCCCGGAATCTAGCCTCGTGTGTTGGGCGCATACCTTTATGCCCTTTGTTTTCAATGGGTTCCATTAGCATCGCCACCAACACCAGGGACGAATATGATGCGTGTGGCCTTTGGCCGATGCCCTTCTCATCGCATCCTCCATCTCTGCATGTTCGTTTAGATTCCCTACTTCTTGTAATGCAACTAAATGGTGTCTATCGTGTGCATAATCCTATCCTCTTTAGACGATATTTACGAGTGAAACTCTTTTGATACGTGAATTTGAAACCACTTCAAATCCACCGAGAACAAAATCACCATGTAGATAGCATCGCAAACCATGTTCTAGATTGGCATTTGTCACATGCATTTTATACAAGACAATAACATTCATAATCATTAAAAATATGCATATCCATAATATGTGTCGCAAACATGTGTTTAGAGTCCATCTACTCGACACATATGACATGCCCATAGCATGTTACAAAAAAACTCACAATCAAAGGCACTACATGTCCCTACATACACTAAGGGGCACCACCTATCCCACACCTGCACCCACCACATTCCGGCGGATCCGCGAGCCAATGGCTCTACCCCTGGCACTGATCGTATCCCCCGAGCCGCCATCGCGATGTGCCGATGACACCTCGTTAGATCCGAGGGTAGACCGTACAAGGATGGCTCTGGCGGTAATCGGCCGTTCAAGTCTTGCCACCCATGGCCCGAAACACCGGCCAGCAACCTCGCATTCAGCCAGCCATGTCCTCTGAGGTGGCCTTATCCTCATTATGCGTCGCTTCTCATCCACTTCGGCTCACTTCCATGCTGCCACGCTCCCACATATCCCGCCGGTTTTTACCGGTAGTAGCTATATTCACATACCAAAGTAAGTAACCCACACTTCATTCAATATTCAATAACTTTAAATATGCCCGTGTAAGTGTAGCTACTTCTGTCGCCACTATTGGTCCCGTCACTCACCGTGCGTTATAGGTCTCGATCTCAACAACAACTCATCCCCACTGCGAGGGATACGTTCATGTATAATGGCAGTGGCGCATCCCAATGGCAAAGAACCGTGTGCCCAAACAACGACCCGTCCATCACCCTCTCCTTCCAAGATGAAGAGCTTTCCCCCACCGCGCATCTGTTTCTCTCTTGCCCCCGTCCGGGAGCCGATACGAGGTCGTAGCGCTCAAAGAGACCTCAAAAATAAGACACAACAAAGTCCACATGAGCACCGTTGTTCACTTACCGCTGTGCCACAACTCCGTTTTTTAACGATACCACCATCATTTGCACCACCCAGCATAGTCCTACCTACCACCTTACACCCGCCATTCATTCTCGTTGATGGTGATGTGTTTATTGCTTGTGTTCAGTGACCGTCGTGGCCACCACGAGTCTTTAATCTCTGTTAGCCCTACCCAGATCTCGAGTCTTGGACTCGGAGACCTGGTCACCACACTTTGCTTCCACAAACTCATGATGTTTTCGCTTCCATGAGCCACGTGGCCCATATTTCCCACCATCCTGTGGCGGGAGACTGTGCCCAGGCCATGATCCTCGGATCGTCAATTCTGAACTGTGTTCTCGGGCACTGCGAAATACCTCTCATGATCCGGATCCAATATCCACAACCCAGGCCACCAAGGGTTTCATTCCCCATCACTGTGTTGTTCTCCTTAAAACTTCGTAACCTCAAATTCAGCGTAACACACGTATACGCCCCCCCCCCCCCGATTCGCTCGTATCTTCCGACCGCAATGTCGAGCTGTCTTCTTTCCAGCTTGACCGATATCTGCCATTCGCAAATACTGGCCCTTTTGTCGTATACATATAGGAACATCAGAACCAATCACGTTAAAACTCATCTTCACCAGTACCACATCAAATTTTTGCTCATCCTTCCAAAGCCTACTTTTTCTCTCATCTTCGATGTCGCGTTTTGGCCTGCACCGTTTCTTCTGCGCCTGCGTTTTTGGGCTCAAAAAGCATCCGTAGAAGCAGAGGTCCGCCGAGATTCGGGCTTTTGACCTGGAACCTTCAATCCACTCAAACGATATGTGTTAGTCTCCTCTTACCCAATCAATGACCGATTCCAATCTGGTTATTTTGTCTCGCTACGCTGGCCGCAAGACGCTTAGGGCCTTTCTCCTTCACATTCACCACGAAGAATATCAGTAAATGAGTGAATTCTGAGGAAATCGCCTTAGTTAAAAGAAGCCTTGTTTTTTCTTTTCGCTGTCGCGCGACCACACCGTAGTTCACTTGACCAACCATCCCAACCATCGAAAGCTCTCACCGAACCCTCAAATGGCTATCCATAGTTTTTTGTGATTTGATATCACCGACATTTTATCCAAGATGCCCATCTCACCTCCCCCAAATCGAATTTCTCACTTACAACATCAAATTTCTCAGTGCCCATTTCTTTGCCTCCATACTTGTCTTTTCTGGTTAATTTTTCGTCATGAGATACTATCTTAAAATTACGTGTTTTCTATGTCTCCCACAGACCTTTTTCTCATGGCAAGCACCATCTTAGGGTTGCCCTGCTTGGAGCACCCAAGTTGAGTCACTCTTATCTTCATGGAGTCTATCCCGAGTCCCTCTTTGCACCTTGCTATAGTCCTCCATCCTTCATTTTTACCTTTCAGTTTACCATTATGGTCGTCATCCCACCGTCCCCCATCCCCACATCGTGTCGGTCATCACCATGTCATTCAGCCTCGGTGCTCTCCAGCAAGGGAAGTTCATCTTCGCTACTCTCGGCCCCTCCATTCCACTCATCACCCAGCTGGTGGCCATCTCCGTCCATCGCTCTACTATTTTCTCTTGTGCCTTGAAGTTGAGGATTCTCTCTATCGTCCTTACCTCCACATAAGACCTCCTTTCCGTCGACATCACCTCCTTCATTCAAAAGGGTAATATTGTGTTCAGAGGGCGGCAAATTTTGTCTCAGCCTTCCACCTTGTTCGTTGGTTTCGATCGGCAAAGGGATCTCTCTCATTTCCTCGACTTGATTGTTTCCTCCACCCATCTCCTTTCAGCATGACTTGATCCGTATGCTTTGATGATTCAAGATGCAGCCAGAGCTGGATATTCTCGGTGTGGGGTGAGATGTCTCGCCCCCGCAGGGGTGGTCCTCAGTGGCCCCCCACATGCCCTAGATGACCCTTCTTTGTAGCCTTCAAGTGCAACCTTACATATTTTATGATGTAGGTTTGCACACTTGGCAACATTTCTTTGATTTGCACAGTATCAATTCAGATTTCGTGTTCCTTCCGCCTATAGTAAAACAAGTTGTATTTGTATCTCATGTACCTGTGAGACATTATACAATTCTGTCGTTATCTCAGGCACAATGTATATGATCCCTCATTGTATTTTTTATCTCAAGCCTATGTTTATGCCTGGCCATACTTTATGGTTCAAATTTCTTGTTTACCTGACACTGCCTTTACTTTGTTCCCCGATGCATAGCATGCCTCCCCGCCGTCTTTAGCACAGTACCTCTCATAAAAGAGACTGCCACCCCAAACGCCTGGCTCTCGTGTCTAGTTCTTTAAAGACATTAGTTCACCTTACATTTCTCTCCTCTCACTTTCCTTTAGTGTCTCGGTGACTGAGTTCTTACAACGTACTGGGTTACATGATTTGCTCCAATACCTTGCGCATCACCGGGGGCAATCACACCATTTTTTATCATCTAACCAACAAATATCATTATGAAACCGTTAATTAATAAGTCCATCGTTAATTTTCACAGTGTGCCTCTTTCACTATGTAAAATAAAAAAAAAAAGAGCCTTTAATAAAACAATATTTATTAGGCGCAGGTTCAAACAGAAACCCTAAAAGCAGTATTAAACAAACTCATATTTGTTTGATTTTCTCATAATAATTAATAATAATTAATTATTATCTCCCCTGTCATATGAATTAAAACAAAATGAAATTAATTAGATAAATCTTTATTTATCGAATATTTTCTTTAGGAATAATTATTTAATTCTTTACATAAGTATATTCAATTTACCTAGTGGCCATCAGTCAAACTGTTATTTATTTGATTTATTTTCAACCATTTTTAAATGATAAATAAATCATTTATTTATTTATTATTCAATAAATAAAGTGATTTGACTCAAGTCAATGGTATTTTTCCTCCAACAAATAGGCATTAAAAATATCTGCTAAAAGGTGATCTTAGATTTACAGTTAATGTTATTTAATCACACCAAGATCTAGAATGACCCAATATTTTGTTAAGTGTTAGGAGGTTTCTTCCACCATTCTTGACCTTTTAATGCTTCATTAGATCACTGGGACCATACTCTTGTTCGACTTTGAGCCATTATCATTAACAATCATTATTGTTGTGTGAGTTCTCTTTTCTGAGTTCATCTTTTTGTCCGGGTTTTCACACCAACAAGAGAGAGAGAAATACTAGACTAAAGCATTTATATCTCCATGAACCCATTCCATTGAGGATAATTGGAAACACCTTCTCGTTTTCCCTCCTGTGCGCTTTAATAGCAAAAATTTTCAAAAATATCGTTTGCCCTGTCTATTGATGTATGGAGCAAAACCTTATTTTACCCACAATGTCTCTTTACAGAACTGATTTTTACATTTGTTCTGGACCAATCAATCGTGATATGAAGATATTGAATATATATTTGATGTTAGCTAAAAGTTATGTGAGTTAAGTATCTTTTCACACTCTGACCAAGATTCATACTTGCCACTCGTAGGTGGTCGACAAATCTCTTCTCGGTTACAAATTTGAAGAGAAAAACCAGATGAAGAAGGTTGCCTAACCCCATTGGGAGAAAATCTGCAAGTAGAGTGGTTTACCTTTCCGATGTCTCTGCTTCAAAGTAGGTTGTCTAGTTTGCCAAGATCACTACATGTAGGATGGTTATGTAGTAAGTTCTCAAAGCCAACTTTTGAGAATGGCTAACAGAGATGGATCAGGCTGAAAACAGATATAATTCATGAACTAGTTTGTTGAAGAAAAAATTGCAGACGCTTGATGGAAAGTAATTTAGGATTTCCATTTTTATAATTTTCTTTGTTGCTTTCTACTATGCTACCTAATAAGCTTTCCTGCTTGTGAAAGTATTTAACTCTTTTCATGTCTACCTCTATTGTTTCTTGCCCTATTTGAAATTTCATCCTTATTTGGTAGGTGTTTTCTTCTGTTATCGTGAATATTTTCCAGACCATGTTTTTTAAGTTTGTTCACAAATAGTCTCAGTGCCTGTTCACTGGGGATTAGCTAAATGAAAATAACACCACACTCATCAACTAATGGTACTTATATTTACTCAACACCTTGCCAGCTTTTTCCTGCACAACACCATGCCAACATTTTAAACCTCATGAATTAGCCCCTCCTTGCTTCCTTTCTAGCTATCTATGCTACCAGTCATCGTTGTTTTCAAAGTTTTTTACCTTCAGTCCCAATGAGTCATTTTCAGCTTATTTGTGGACAATAATATTGATCTATTTTCATTTCATTTCTTCACTCTTTCCACCTGCTACCACCTTCGCCACGTTCTCTTTCTTACCCATGATTTTCTTCTCGCTAAGCATTCCCAGCCAGTCAGCAGTTGTTCAGTGGTGCCGTGCTTCTCATCGCTTTTTCTCACTCCCACCAGCTTCCACAGGGGTCACAGGCCGCCCAACATTCACCAGAGTCTATTAGTATTTAACAGAGTTGATGTAGGCATTTTGCCTGTTAGCTCAATCAGCATGGTGCGCTGTGTTCTTCTTGTGTGTGACATTGTGTCTCACTCTAGTGCTGTTACAGAAGCATTTAAAGCAGTTAGGGGCTGATAGGACCGAGGCAAGATATTGCATCGCCGTTTTATTTCTCTCCGTTAAGAACTGTTTTGTGCCCAAGATTGTTGCATTTTAGATTACATAATAATTAAACTCCCAGAGCTAGTCAACGATTTTCCCACATCGGGCTCTTTCCTGATAGCCACCCCCCCCCCCCCCCCCCATTTTTGTCTACATGTTGTTATTCAAGATTTTATCCCACAGTAGGGTTACATGTATTTCACTATTTACTTAATTTATTTAATGAATATTTGCAGAAATTAACTTGTAAACGTAATCTGCGAGGAGAAGCAAACTGAAGATACTCAATAGTTTTCTGACACAATTCTCACACCCCTGGTTCAGCCCCATGAATGCCACTCAGGCAACACCGCAATCAGAACAGAGGAAAACTTGGCACTGAGAGAATGTCATGCTGGTTTTGCAGGCCCTCACCTCCCTTTTAATCTCACACCCTGCCACCCCTGACACTGCCCAGCCCCAGGACCAATTTTTTTCCTAGGTGTCTCAAGGAGAATTGTGAGATCAATCAGGCTCCATCGAAGTAAAACACTTAATCATCCTTTCCATCACTTGCCCAGATAGGAACACTATTGGTTACCAAATTCCATCCCCGCAACTGGTCATTCACTTGTCTCTGCAATCCCATTTAAAGTCAGCACCATCATGACTTAAACTGCTCCTAAAATACTTAGGGATTGAGAACTCTTTCATGGCATATTCTTCTCAACCCTTCAACTTCCTTAGTTAAATTTCATGGTACAGCAAGTCCTAATTTTTTATTTTGATTTCAGGAAAGTATCTGCAGAAAATACTTCCACCTATCTAGCTGATAACTCTGCAAACTACAAGGCTATTTACAAGGTCTTTTATTTTAAAACAAGATAAAACCCTAACAACCAAAAACTATCCCGAGGATATGTAACATTAAGATTTTATGGCCTCAGTTAGTTAAAAGTGCTCAACCTTTATTTGTAACTTACCATACATCTTCGTTTTTGATTTACATGATACCTTAGAAATATCTCCAGACCTGCAACTAATAATATCACAAATTACCAAACTCTTTCATGCCCAAAAACAAGTTAAAATTTCAAAACAGCCTTTCAAAGTTTATAGACCAAAATCCTGGTGTAAAAATAGTAATTAAAGGAAGTAATTACAACTAAAAACTAAAGAGACAATGGCTAGGGCCTAAGTAAGAGAAGGTACACTTCAATATCCACCCCATCACCTAATCAGTCTTCGTATGCCAACTCAATCACTTCATGACTAGTTAATTGACACAGTTGTTACAGAGACTAATTACAATTTATCGTTGTTCAATTTATTTAATAAAATAAAAATATCACTACATCTTCATTTCTATGTTAAATTCCTCAAACAAATAGGTGCATTTTTTTGTCCTTTCTAGGTCATTAATTTCACTATTTCTTTTATTGTACCCAAATACCCCCCCCCCCCCCCAACAAGAAAGTAATCAATCTGATCTCATCCAGACTTTTAATTGCTCTATTGCCATACTTTCAGTGTTGTTTTAACTGCAAATCCTCAAACCGAACAGCTTCCAAAAAATTAACTAGGTAATGCATTCATCATCGAGTCTCTCTGACTGCTTAGCCACCACACCTATCTAGAAATTTGATTTTCACACTATTGCTAACATCCGTATCCGTGCCCTTGGAACTTATTAACTCTGGTCTAGTTTCTTAGTATTTGACATCCTGCTTACCTACTTGCAATTCATTTATATCCCACCATCATGTGAAGATTGAAATGTAAGCAAACAACTCTCACATATGCATCCTAAAACATCATTCCTTAACTGTAGTTGAAAGCATCACCAAAGTTAGAAGCATGGACAATGAGATTTTTGCCTAAAGTCTATTTATATACCATCACATTTTATGAGTCAGTGGTGATGCTATTTGTGGATGTGGTTAAGCCAAGGAAGTTGATGATTTTATTTTTATTATTAAAGCATCTGTTATTTTATATTTACCAAAAGGATATATTTAATATTGTCACCAATAATATTTGGACTCTAAAAGTATCTATCTCTCTGACAGCCCCCATGCACATATGCACACAGACGATGTGTTTAATTATTTATTCTGTACAAGGGAGCTATTGCATGGATACCTGGGCGAGAACCCAGGATGTGAGTTTTATGGAGCTGACTATAAAGCAATGGGAGTTGCAGTGTTTTTAAACCAATCTGAACATAGTTGAGTTATCACATCTTAGTTTAACTGATTGATACACTAGGGAGAGGGTGTGAATTAATTATTAATTAATTCACTAATTATAAACCTATTAACTTAACCAATGTATTGAATACATCGGTTAATCCCCATATGAAATTTTCATGAGACCGAAGGTAAACATAGTGGAAAGGGAAAGTGTGATTTCATCAACAGACCAGAAGATATGTTTCCATCCAACACCTGTAGAGATGTTTATGCTGACCATGGAGCAAGGTCGGGCAATTAGAATCATCAAGAGGCATTCTTCTGTGACTGCACAGTAGAGGCAGCTACTCATGCAGCAGATTGAGCAGTTTTTCTTAGATCTAGCTCTAGGCAGTGTAGCACTGGAGATTGTAATTTAGATGTGAGGAGCTTTGTACAATGATTTTTACATGATTCCCATGACATAACATGTATACATAGTGCTGGTGGTTTTCACTAATTTTTCCATTACATATTGTGTTCATATGTGTGAATTTTTATGGCTTTAATGTATGTACATGCAATTGATTTATTTCCCATGCATCACCAATGTATACATACAGTGTATCACATGAAGTCAAATAGTGTGTGATCGTATGTTCCCCATGAATATTACACTATTCAAATTTCTGTTGTAACTACATCAACTAATAACCCTAATACTCATAATTACTGTGGGCTCTCATAGCTGTGTTCCATCCATGAGACACACCATCTCAATGGACCTGCCCACTTATCTTTAAGATTATGCCCACGCATACCACCTTACACCCTTTATGCACATGGCTGCTCCCCTTCCCCATCCTGCCCCACCCCCCCCTCATGTAGGTCTTTTCTTGAGTGGATGCTTCCCACCAACACTCTCTCTGCTTCTCCACCGTGCAGCCACCCCGACAACCCTCCCGAGACCCGTTCATGATAGAGCGCACACAGAGGCACTTATGCCTCCCCCAAACCACACTGGGCCCCACCCCCCGTTTTCCTCAAAGCTTTGCATAACGAAAATTCTCAAGTGCATATAGGTTCTCACCTCCACACACAAAGGTAGCCTAGTCTCTCAAGCTACAAAAAGTTTTTTAAAAGAGTTGATTTTAAATCGACATAGCCCCTCATCCCAGCTCCAATTCCGACCATTTTTTTTTTCCGGCTTTGTAGAGGATGCAATAAATCCACCAAAATATTCTATTTGTTTTCACCGTTTCAAAAATTTTCTTCCGATGCTACAGAAAATCAACTAACGAGATTCACCCGATTCAGGACCCACAAAGCAGATACCTAATCCCTCTTCCGATAATTTACAGAAACAAAACACGATCGCACAATAATATATAAGTAAGAGAAATAAAATTATCAATCGCACAACAACATGATGTATTTTAAAATAAACTAATTCAAAACGTTTATCTCTATTAAAGATACAATAAACCATGAAACAATACAATGCTTAACTTTAGATTCTCCAGCCACCGTCAATTTGCTCTATTGATTCATAGGCATACCGGTCTATTTATCATTAATTTTCGTCCTTACTTCAACCTTTCTTGCTCATGCAATTTAGAATTAACTCGATTAATTAGAAAATGGGCTTTCCTGATTGCGCAATCCATCATGGCATCCTACAATGATTCATAATTGTAATATGAAAATTTTCTCCTCGAATAAATGATAGTTATGTTCCCTTTAACTTCATTCCAACCTATTCCTCGAACCCACATGCACAAAACACAATATAATCATTTATTTGATTGATCACCATTGTGTATCATTTCACCTGACCTCTCACTAGCTCTACCACTCGGCCAGAACTAGTTAAACCCATTTTAACTCATTTAATTGAGTTAATTACATTGTGCACCCCACTGATCTATCAACTTCAACTGACCTCAAAAATATTAGAATCCCCTGTAGGCTCATAGTAGATCCTCAACTCGAATTTCTGAGTTAACTCTCATCATGATTTAATTGTAACTAACACAAGTTGTGTTATGAGATAAATTATTGTTATAGCATCATTTTTCACCCTGCGTATCTGGCGGGATTGTCTCATGGCCTGCACCATTCCCACATTTAATACAAATTCATAAAAAATAGTGTTAAAAATCCCACACGCGGGTATGCTCGCATTTTTTTCATATGTATACACGAGTCCACATGTACTGTACAAGCATATTAAAACTGTTAAAAAATATATAAAAATTCTATTTTCAGTCAAGTTTGATATTACCTAGTAGTTCAAATCCACCCAACACAACAACTGCTTCAAATCGATTGAAACCATTTTGAGGGAGTATAAAGCCCCTGTGCACATGGCCCATGAGAGAAATTTTATAGACATTATGACTGTTGAATCCTGATTCAAGTCTCACCCTGTTGCCCCAGACTTTCCCGTATTTTTTACAAGAAACCCTTGCTTTCGGAGATGTTCATCCATTTATATGCCACCTGAGCAACAAGTCTGCAGGCAGCATCTTAGCGAGTGCGCGGGACTCGCATCCTGACGACGTCCGTTTTGAAGATCGTAGCGACTAGGTGATCCTCCACTTTTTATTACCGTACATGTCGGTTTTATGAGAGTGGAAGAACCATCTTGTTCCTGAATCTGGCCGTGTTAACATTTTCGTTACGTGAAAAGGTTATTATTTTAAGCATTTATTATTGTTTACACACATGTTCGCGCTGTTTTAACACCGACATTTAGCAAATATATGTTGTGCACCTAGATTTCCATGTTTCTTCTTGGTTTCTGCATATGCTATGTTTCTGGGGTTTTGGAACTCATGATCTACATCAAATCTTAGGATTACTTTTAAAAGAGTTCTATTTAATTACGTTATTCAGTTAGCATACAAAGTGTGTCGCAGTCCTCTCTTGAATAGCATGCCCTAACTCCAGGATATTGACCCAACAAACCTCTAGGCAGTGTTTTGGGGCTCAGGATCCAGAGACTCTAATCGTGACCTGATTTCGTGATTCCCCCCGTTGGGTGGTTTCAAATTGCTGAAAGGTTTCAATACTTTTTAACTATTATTTCCTACCCAAGTTAACTTTTTTCCTGTCAGACTGAGACTGTTCTCATCTGTGTTTGATCTTTTTGTTTTTCATTATTTACCTTTCTTATACACTTATGCCTGTCTACATACGTACGTGTATACACTTGAGTTTTTCATATACGACGCATACACGTGTTTCTTTTTCTCTCTGATACACACTTGTTTCAAAACCCGTTAAGTAGCTGCAGATGCCTTGGAAAATTTTTGAAATTTTTTTATTTTCAACTTTAGTCTGAGTCCTCATTTAACTGCTCCTTGTGTTAATTGTTCTTTAGAGTCTTTGATTGGGTTGGTAGGGTTATTAGTATTTTTTCCTTGTTGAAAATCCGTCTATTAGGAAAATCCTGTTTTTAGTGCTTTCATTTTGGTCGAGCACCAAGATCTTCCTGGGATTCTGATGTTCCGTCTATTGTGACCGCAGAGCCTCGTCTATTTACTCTTTCCTACCTTTGTGTCTTATTTCAGTGCCCATTTTTGTCGAGTTTTAAAGTTGGTTTTCTTGAGTTCATTTGACTAGGTCTTGTTGCACCAAAGAGTCTTTCTTGATTCCTTGAATTTTTGCTTGCCACAAGGTTGTACCATCTTCCGGATAAGCGACCAGTTTCTTGTCTTCCTTTGTTTGGTATAAATCTTGCTAGCCTTGGCAGCTCCTACAGATTTGGAGTGCCAAGCTTTAAGGAACGTAGTGCTGTTTGGTTTGGAATTTGATAGTTTTCATTCCTTAGAGCTCTTCTTTATAAACGTGCTTCCAAAACATTTTAGAGTTGTTATTGCTTTTGTTTTGCATTTTTTTCGTTTCGACGTTTTTTGAAGCTTTGTTGAGATTTCTTCCTTTGGTTTTCGAACAATGGATTTTGAAAAGGAATTGTCATTGGTTTCTTCCTCTTGTTTCAAACATATTTGTGGTCTTTATACTCAGATGTGCCTAATCGGAACTAGCTCGTGGAGAACGCGTGATAAACTAAAGACTTTAAATTTTCTCATTAGCAGATTTTATCGAATTCCATGCTCTTAAATACCGGATCGTGCACGGCATCGGCAGAGCCCCTTCAGCAGTTTTGAGTGGAGTCGAGCATCTCAAAGCGGCACCTTTAGCCGGACCTCCTGAAGAAATCTTCACCGACAAAGGCATCACTTCATCGCAGCCAGTCATTTTTATTAATTTTCAGCGCCAGGCCACCACCAGTTCAATTCGATACCTTTGATTACGATGTTCATCAGCGGCAATACGCTTAATTAAAAAACCAGCGCTTTCACCAGGCTGCAACGAATCCAGTCAGGTTGAACGATCAGGCCAGAAGCGAGGTATTGACCACGCTTCACCAGCGCCGACAACGACGAATGATAACCAATCCCCGCTGGTGGACTGCTTCCAGAGCGGCTTTAGTAAAGCGCCGAGCCCAGAAGAGATTTCGACGAACTGACGCACCAGACCGCCCGCCGCCTTCCACGGTTGAGGTCGGTGCCAGTAGCCGTTGGCCCTGAATTGCGACAGGATCCGCCAAAGAATACCCGCCGGTAAAATCTTCCAGCAGGTTCATCACCAGCACTTTACCCCGCGAACCCAGCACACCTGCGCCAGCATGTTTGTTAATATTCGTAGGTTATGTTTCTGTTAATTTCTACAAGGTAGTCTGGCTAATGACCGCCCATGTTATCATTCCATAAAAAGGGAAAACTGGCTCTTTCTGCTTCTGTCTTTAAAATTGTCCATCACCTAATATTTAAAACACTTAGTCATCTAGTTTCATTGTGCATCCCCCATGAATTTTAAAAGTGAAAGTCTTGTCCTTAATCATCATTGTTTTATACTTTTATTCTCCATCAAATTGTTAATACAATAATCATGCCTCACACAACAGTGAAGAACCTAGGTTGTCTCCCCAGAGTCTGTTCTCTCTTCAAAGATATATCCATAATTATTATCACCCACCATGAGGGGAGAGATCTCCCATGTTAATTAGTTTTAACAAGTCTCCAGCAGTTTATCTTAGATACGCCCCCACCCTGCCCCCCCCATATCCACCACCACAACACACAAAGTGTGAGGGTTATCTCAATCGTGTTTACCCACTCTCTTCCTCCCGATTATCTGTCATCATAGCACGGGGACTCGGAAGGCCCCGTGGTGAATAAGATCTCCAGCATGGTCTGTTACACGCCATGGCCACCGTGGAACGCTGTCACTTATAGAATGCATTCGACTTCGGGCTAGCTGAAGGAGGAGGCACTATTGCCATCTTCACATCAGCTCTAGTAATGCAGTTTATTCTGCTCTCACACTCCAAGCATGTAAGCCTTAATCTGGTCCTTTTGTTTGGAATGCCCACTGGTGGATTCCTTCATTTCTCTTTCATTGTACTGGATCTTACACCATGTCTCCCACAGATCACGCCAAGGTTCCTCTTTTTAACTGGGAATATTCCTAGTTCAACTTTAGGTCTTTTTCAGCTACTTTTGTGACTTAGGCTTCGAACCCTTGGTCCTGAGGATAGAATGACTACTTTTTACAAAAATGGAACCTATTCACTTTCACAAAATGGGGCAGAATCGTTTTTGTCACCGGTCACCAAGGGAACGCCTATCCATGAGTGCTTATCATACTTTTCCTTCTTTCTAATTTCGAACACCTACTGCAAGGCTTTTCTATTCAATACTTGTGCTGTGTGTGTGTGTGAACTGTCCATATTTTATAACCATGTGCGCGGAGAGTGGAGGTTATTCTCCTTTTGTTGTTATTTTATGGCAACTGGTATCATCAAACTGTTATATTCTTTTTCGTGGATTGTTAAATTCATCCCATCAAGGATAACCCTGTGCTCCGCCCTTATTTACCTTTTTTCCCCGGGCAACTTTAAACTCGCTTTACTCCGGCTGCAATTATTGAATGATCCGATCCTAAGACAAATCGTGGTGGCCTCCCACCCTGACCAAAATTCTTCGTACATTCTGAAGTTTGAAGGCAAGAATGACAGATCCCACCGACCATATCACCCACCCTCCATTGCGAGCCTCCTTATAACCCCCATCGATGATTCATTAGGTTGAGATTGTTTCCACCAAAGACCTTTAACCCGGAATGTCGCCATGGTATGCTGAGTTAACCGTAAGGCGATACATTTGAGAGTCGGGTCGTTATCAAATCATTTCCGTTCGTCCATTATGAATGGCCGGGATCGAACTTTAGCTAATTTTTGCGAGATCTACTGAAACCCACATTTCGGGTCACATATTCAGGAACAGAAGGAAGAGGCTTATTAAAGCTCATATTCTGTGAGTGAATTTTTGACAGCCTTCAAATCTCCACGACATTTCTAACAGATGTATCCCCGTGTGGGTATTTTCCTCGAGGAATGTGCAGCCATTTTAGGCCCAGAGTCGTTAATTGACATATTCTCATCTGTGTCCTTCATAAAATATTCTTCCCACTGCTCCTTTCGCTTCCAATTAGATTTATCCACAAACTATTCTGTCCTTCATGGGTGATGGACTTATTGGGCCCATCAATAGTGGTGCAATGGCCTTTCTTACTCAATTGCAATAGTTGTCTTTGCAATATGTTTTTCCTGTCAGCCGGTTTTCATTAGCTACTGCCTTCTTCCCACCCTTGTTTGTGAAATGTCATTCAAACTAATTCTTAAAGGAAACTACAATCCGAAGGGAAGAATAAGGGATAGAATAATAAGAAAAGAAAGAATGGGAAGTGTACGTTAACAGCCACCCATATGTTGGTGAGGTCCAGCATAAAGACAAGAGTTTGCTGCAAGCTGTTGGAGACCATCTTACCCACCTTTTCCTGCACCAAGATGCGTAGTGCTTGTTAGCTCACAGGTTCTTCCGCTCCCCAGCCGTGTTGACAAACCCTTTCTCTCATGGAACAACCAGTTGTTGAAGAACCTAGACATCACTCAGCTTCCTCAGCACCGTAAAGGGGAAATTCCATCAAACATATACATGGGGGGGGGGGGGAGGCTCACGTGGGCTGCCTGCTCAGATCCTTGTGACTATGGCGGGCAAGAGTCTTCGAAAGCCAAGGGTTCTGCCATCGAGCCGCTTCATATTACGAGGCCTACCGTTGGAGAGCCTATACCCCCACAGATGTCAGTGACCACCATGCCGCACACGCACACGACCCTGCACGCACGCCCTCTAATCCGACCCAGATGGGGGGAAGACCCCGTGCTTGGTGTCCTTGTGCCGCCGCTTAGGAGGTGTTCCGGCCTTAGGCTCGGCTCGGGCCGCAAGTGCTCCACCATCGCTCTTGGGGTCGTCGATCCAAAAGAACCCCCGTGATTACGTTCAGACACAGACCACCTTGGCAGGACTCCTCATCATACGGTTTCTTTGCTGTAAATCACCTATCGTAACGCAACATTTTCGTACCAAGCAAGCGATGAGGGTGCTTCCACACGGTGATGTCCCTCACATGGGTCGAACTGGATTCTCCCGCACCGTCTCCATCCGCGCCCTTCTTACCTATTCGATGGTCATTCTCACGTACTCCGTGCTGCGCTGTCCCCAGCCTTTTCCTCCCTATCCGTGTTGGGGCAAACCCGTGGGAACACAGAGGCCGAGATAGTCGATGCAAGTCGACCAACCTCTCCACAAGAGGAAAATCGGACGGAGGAGACGAAAGTTATTGCATCTTCATTAGCTGGATTATTTGTTTCCCCACGACAGGGATACTGTTGGTACACCCAAGAATCGGACTCCGGCCTCCTATAGACCCGAATGCACTCACTCACCCAACCGTCCCAAAGTTGGGATTACAAGCACCAGCACGCTGAATATAACTTAGGGGTTGGAAACGTGGCCCTCATGGGTAATTTTGCTATTCTCCCCACGTTCATAAATGCACTTCATCCTCAGGGCTCTTTTCGAAGAGAGTAGCTCTCTAATCATTATTTTTTCGACCCTTGTGTTAGGCCAATTTCTATTTTTTGTTTACCACCGTGTGGCTAATGATTTTCAAGAATGCAAGAAACAAATTCACCAAATTGTTGATGCTGAAGTCTTTTTGATGAATCATAACTTGTTAATCTTCACAATGCTTTCAAAACATCCACCACATATCCTTAAAAATCCAAAAGCCACTGGTCACTTCCTAGCTCTTCTCCTTGCTTCCCGTTTTCAACCTCATTCTCTATTTTTCCTTTTCACCCATGGAAAACCCTACTTATTTCTTTCTTTTCGCTTCATTAAAATCCCTTTACAAGGTTAAAACCCACTATTTTTACCTTACCGAAAGCTTTCCTTATCTCCTTAAAAAACCATTAAAAACCAGAAAACATATTCTCTTTTTTTTTTTCATACATGGACTCTGTCCCCTGCCAAGCTCTCACCAGCTTTTTCTCTCATGACCCCACGCCGTGACCGAGTGTTTCTCACTGCTGGGGCCATTTCTCTATCCATAGGGTCAAACTGGTGCCCCCGTAAAGGACCCCTGATGGGTGAAGACTTGCACCCAATCATCGCCGTCCGCCTTGTTGCCCTGCAAGTCTTCGTTCTCGCACACCCCAACCCCGTACTATCTCCGCCGTCCGACCGGTGTCCGAGACGGACGGCGGAGCACGCCCCCCCGTCCTCACTCTCGCGCCACAACCGGCCGTCCCGCGCCACTCTTCGCCTTGATGGTGGCTTTCCGGCGGCCACGATTCCATAGGTCGGACGACGCGTGTCTCTTGTGACTGTCAAACCGCCGCCAACCGAAACATTATGCACTAAAGTTCGGGCCCTGCAGCCGCCCCAGCGGGAACTACTCCCTCCGCCGTCCGATCCGACTCCTCATCCGACGTGCTTTATCGCTCAAGATGTTCTGCTAATTTTAACCAAAGTGCCCACACGTTAAACGGTAGACATCGCGCAGCCTAAAAATAACCCTTCTATCGCTGTGTCAAATGAATTTTCTTCCGACTCTTCGGCGTTTCGACCGCCGCCGTTCTGATTGGTCGCACGACGATGTCGCACCAATCCTTCCACACCCGTTCAGCTGACCCCGCCCCGCCCGTCCCCCGTACTCGACGGCTCCGTACCACCCCTTCCGACTACTCCCACGACGCCCGGACGGACCCCGGGCGGCCGGGGACACGCGAGTCCACCCGGCCCACGCTCCCTCCCACGTCCCCCGGCGGTGATTAATCATACGAGATTATACGAACGTTTTTTTCGTAGTTTTTCGCGCCACCGGCTTTCTGTCACTAAAGAAGACTACGGACCTAGGCACCACCCTCCCTCGCCTACCCTCCGAGAAATCATCCACAGTGGTTTAAAACCGTTATATTATTAGAAAGAAGGTATCGAGCGATATACCCCCGCATACCTATCATAAAACGAGATTATTTACCTATATATATGTATGTTGTATATCTTTAAAATTAATCCATTGTGTATATTGTGATATATTTAGATTATACAAGACAAGACAAACGCTAATCCCCATCTAAAAACACGCAATTGAAGGAAACTTTAGCAAGTTTTCATCAGAACTTCCTTCCACCATCACCAATAGCAAAGTATTCATTTTCCATACCCAAAGCACCACCTACCAAAGTATTCAGAATTCTAAGAACCCACCTATTGATCAAAGTCGATATTTTACTCAATTCACCATGTTACTTTCCCATGATTTAATACCAAAATAGATGAAAGAGTAACCTATCATCACAAAACCTGGTAAATGTCAACAAAAGCTCCTTCCAGCTAATCATGAGTGTAAATCAATTGGCCACAGAACGCGTACAGTTTCTTCATTGCTTCCCAAGGGCCAAGAAACATTAACTCGTATTTATTGTGTATTTTGAGACCTTAATCGTATCCTCACCTTCATCCTTTCATAATACTCTTAAAAGATGAGTGAGGGTTGGTTGTTGTTGCATCATTGGCATTGTAATTGTAACCTGAGTCAAGACTCCTTGATTGTAAGATAGATTGTTCAGCTCTTGGACCGCTTGTAATAGATAAGTTAGTTGGTTTTGAAAGTTGAAAGATGAACGGACACCTGGATTTTATCAAACTGCTCGAGCATCAATATGTCACTTATGGGATCCGGTTCATACTAATGATGTTGTTTTACCCAGAATTTAAAGCTATTTTCTGCTTCAACTGTTTCATTTTTCCATTGTAGTTAACAGCTTAAATAGAGTTAGGACCCATATTGTATACCAAAGAATCTCTTCCGTCGAAACTATTTAGACAAGTTTTCTTCATCTGCAGACAGAAATGATGACCACTAGTGACAGCCACGTTCCTCATCTGTCAGTTTTTCGACGGAATGTTAAGCGCAATGTTGCTTTCAATATATGCGGTGAAGATGAACCCATATGCAGAAACGTTATCTCTAGTCTTTCTTGCCTGTCAACTATTTTGATTGTTTCCCTAGATGTGTTAGAACATTTAGTTTTAAAAGTACTGCGATTGCATTCTAGTTGCTCCGTGTTACCCCGAGATTGTCCCAAAGGTTCCGCAGAAGAGCTAGGAGAGTATCAGGCAAGAGCCCGCCCACAGTTCTTAACAGCCCAAAGGTTGCCTCCTGTGTTTCTTGTTTTTCAGGCAGGGTTTTTCATTTAAGGTATCAAGCACAATAGTTTCCAAAGTACTTACTGCATCCTATTAACTTCTATGTTTTTTCTCAAGTGCATGTTGGCAAACATTGAAGCTCAGCACGATTTTATCTTGAAGCCGTTTTTGTTTCTACATCATATTTTCTGATGTATCACCATTCCAAGCAACCAAAACCTGCAAAGATTCCATACAGATGATTGTTCCCACATCTACTCTTGAATAAAACCTGCTATTCCAATTAAATCCTATTATGACCCAGCCTAATGGACTAAATCACATCACCCTCTACCATGGCCAAATACCTGTTTCTTGTGGCAACTTTCACTTTTAAACCTATTTGTAATATAGACCTTTCCCACGACAAAGATTCAATATGTTCAACCATCCAAAACCAAACACCTGGACTTCATAATCACTAAGAGACATACTCGAACTTCTAAAGACAAATCCCATCTTTGTACACCTAGAGATCCCAACCTTAGGTTAAGGAAACATGCCAACTCGTGATCTGACCTTGCCAATCTTGGCTATTACGCAGACCTAAATATCGCCACTCCTACTGGGGAACTGATTGACAATTTTTCCTTTGATTACATAAACTCAAGAGTAAAAAGTAGCTCTTTTCAAGCACTACCAAGACATGGTAATCATGGGATGAACTGCCTCATCTAATGACATCTGAAAAAAAAGAACTTAGGATTCTTTATAAGTTTTTATCGAACATTGAAAATCATCATTGAACACACAGGCAGGATCCGTCTTTGTCCTTTTACAACTCATTAAGTTTCAAAGCAAGTGAGAGCCTCTTTAAACTAAAACAAAAATAATTCAGAAAATACCAAAGTAATCTTCGTATTGGTAGTAAAACACTTGCTCTTACATTTCACTTACCATTGATGTATTTTACATTACTACTCTTAATAGTCCGGAAAGGGCCGTAGGCCTCCGCATTCATCCTTTTAGAGAAAGAATATTCTGAGAATTTCTCCTACCACCTCTCTGTTAGAGGCTGTTTTTCATTTTTGTTATATTCTTGAAAAAGGGACACCCCCATGCAAGCACTTGTGACGTGCATTTAAAAACACTTAAAATTTCAACAATTGCGATCACAACCTCAAACAATTAAGACTGACCAAATAAACCCCTATCATCATAATATCTTTCAAACCAAACATAGAAGATCACGATTAAATAAAATGTATTAGTTAACCTCAAATATTTATATCTCACATGACTTTTTCTTGCTGCCAGGTTCAAAGCATCAGTGGCCTCAGAAAGACCATACTCAGAGCTCATCCCCACCCTAATCCACCCTGGAGAAGGACACACCCAGAAAGTATCCTTCTGGAAATTCTAAGATTAAATTATCAAATGTTTTCGATCACCCCCAAGAGCCAAATCTGGCTTCAAATCTCAGTTCTCATGCTAAACAATCACAAGTCATTTAGCGAACCATTCAGACCAGGTCATTTCATGATTTTGGACCAGATTCTCATTTTCATCGTCATCTCCTGGAAAAGGAACACCTTGGAATAGAGAATCAGTCAATTTCCTGATTTACATTTTCTTCATAATCAGTGCCTCTCATCCAAGCATCACTTGTGCGTGAATTCACTCCTGCTCCATCCACTGTCATCCTTCATCCACTGCCACCATCATTTTAGCTCACCTCACCTCTGTCAATTCACCCAACACTTATCATGGCAAGATGTAGATGCTCTCAGTCCTTCCTTATCAATAATCATGACTGATTGCATTCAAATTCCATTATATGATAAACAACATACAAATAAGATCACAACATGTGGACAAGATGTAACCACCATTGACAGAAAACAATGATGATGATTTCACAAGCTTAGATTGTTTGCTCAAGTCTGTGGGGAGAAGTGGTCAAATGTTCAAAGGTTTAGCCTCAGTAGTGTATTAACCACTGATTCCAAGGTTTGGCATCAAACATTCTTAAACAAATGGGAAGTAAAGAAGAACCCTTCTCCAAGTTTCATTGCATTTATTTATAATAATTCTAATGAAACCCAAAGAAAAGGTGTATTAGTTTTGTTGAATGTATTTAATACATATTGCATTTTCCCGAACTAAAACTCAATATTTCACTTTTATGTATTTATGTTTGACGCTCACATGACTCCATTCTACTCGTATAGTGATTTTTGCAACCTCAAAGATATGAGTGCCTTCCAGGAAGTAAACTAATGTGAGTAAAGAGCAAGAAGGATGAAGAAAGAGAAGAGAGAGTATCCTTTGGGGATAATCCACACCTTCCACTTCAAACCTGAATGATGGAAAGAATGACAGAAGAAATGGATGAAGGAAAAGGATACCTTGAGAGAGTGCAAGCAAGTCTAAATCAAATGTTCTCAAAATGGGGAAACCAAAACTTAACTTGTATCAGTGAAAGAAGCCAAACTCTCCAAATGCACCTAGGAAGATGATCACAGAGATTACCCCTCCCCATCAAAACTATGTAAGTGAGTGTTGAGGAAACGGATCAAAACAAGAGGAGGATGATATAAACTTATTTGGGGATGATATATCTCCGAGAAGACGATGGAGAAAAGAGGTCTTTACACCTATGACATACAAGGATGATAATGAAATTGCTGTCAAGACATGGATAATGCCATGGACAGAATCCTTCAAAACAATACAACCTGCAGGACTTAGCTACCAACCCCCAACAATAAAACCTCTCGACAAATCTTCTCACAAAGTACTTACAACCTTAATGTTCTCAAAATGAAGTTAAACAAAGGAAACAACACAATACCCAAAGATAAAGAGAAAGACACTCATGACAATAATGAGTAAACATAAAGGTACAACACCCCGCTAGTACTTAAACAAACGTATCAAATGTAGAAGAAAGTGTTGTAAACCGAGTGTTTACGATAAAATGACAAAATGTAATGGGCACGAAACCAGTAACTCGAAAGGACTAAATCTTTCTACTTAAATAGGACATCCCTGGGACGTGTACCCTCTGCTCGACTGTGTTGAAGTGCCCAACATGTAGAAAATCGCTAAAATTTTAGAAGGCCTAAACATAGAAGAAAATGCGGATACACTCAATTTAACATGACCAACCAAAGAGCTATTTTTATCCAAGATTCAAGGCAAGTTTCAAGAGTGGTCCCATTCCCTTTTACATGAGCTTAAACATTCATGACAAAATTATACACAACGCTATGCACGACTTCAAAGGCCTGACAATTCTCAACGTCAAAATGAATGGAGAGCCCGGGCCTTGAAATCACCAGACCTTATAAATATCTTTACTCTTTGACCTATGTGAGGAAATTTTTAGACGATCAAAGAACTTTGTGTTAACTTAGCCTGCATTCCAAGCTTTCAAAACACAGTTATGATGTTTTTGTACGATGTACCTGTAGCATGGAATGTTACCAGGATTCTGGGGGGCCAAGTTATAGGGACTATGCGTATGGACATTAATTTGTTGCGACGATCCCTATTTTCAATCGTACTAGAAGACCTTACAGAGCCCTTCATATGCAACAATTAAGTCAAGACACCTTTTGTAAACCTCCGTATTCCATGAGCAGAACATTATTTCAATTACGTTTAATTATGAAACCCCGTACAATAAATCACTTTTTATAGATCAATGTAATGGGTTCAAGGAGAAGCAATGCAACATCGATGTTTGCGCTATTGGGATTTTAAAAACCTTAAAAAACCAAGCAATAAAGTTCGAACTACAACTATCATCCATTAAATCCTAAATCACAACAAGAGAATAATCCCCCAACCCATGAAAAACTCGAGAGTCAATCACAAAAACATAAAAACGAAACCGAGTAAAAACCTAAAAATGATCTTCCCAATTATGTATTTTACCTGTCATGCACTAGAACAAATGTCAGTGTCTCGATTACTAACACTTCGAAACACATCATATAATAATGTATTTGCAATTAAACTTTTAGTGTCTCCAACAACATAAAGGGCATTACTAATCCTTTCTTAGGGGTTTGTATCTCTAAGAAATTAGGGAGCTGCAGAATTAAAGTGTATGGGGATTCTCGAGTTAACTGGTTATGTTACTGGGGTGTATACACAAATCATCCCATTTAGAGCCCACTGAATGATGTCATGGACCTTTTAGAAAACATTTGAGGAGGCCAACCCAGTTTTCAATCCAAGGAAAGAAATGTCTTTGCTCCAGCTTTTGGTACTGTGGACATGTCTAACGCCATAAAACCTGGAGACCACAACCTCGATAAATGAAGTACCAGAGCATGCACATCACAGTGTTTACCTTTGGTGATAAAACAACAGAAGACTTCATTTAAATGACTTGAATTGTGTGTTCAAGTCTGGATTATGATACAACGAGTGAATAGGCTTTTCTTCGTGATAGTTGTTTTCCTAAAACTTAACAACATTAACCTTCGTACTTAGCAAATGCAACAAAATACACTGAAAGTTAATCGGTAAATGTACAGAACAGAAACTCGTGATTTCAAATATTTGTAAAGGTTTGCCAAGTGGTTCACACCTGAAAGAGTTGTTCGATTTTAACTAGTGGAAAACAACCAAAACTCGGATTAGAGAGAACTATAGAGGAATGTAATATAGTGTGTTATAAAACAAAACATCAAACCGTTCAAATCACAACACATTAAACTCAACATACAGAGTTGTTCAAAGAATTTTCCGATGTTTTTGCATGGAGTTACTTAAGATCTTAAGTCCTATGACATCAAATAATACAACAACAAATCCTTTAATAGAAAACCAAAACTATTCAAACAGAAGCTTAATAAACTCGACAACTACTGGTTAAGAAGGAGATCATGAAATGCGGTATGAAGTCAGTCAATATTGTCCTTATTAGATATTCGAGAAAGTTCAACTGGGTGTCCGTTAGGAAGAAAGTCTGAGAAAATTCAGCTTTGTATAGACTTTAGAATGCCACAACAAAGTTTACTAAAAGACACCACCCTTACCCAAGATGGATCATATTTTTACAAAGGTGGTGGTAGGATCTGTGTCAGCCTCCTTGCTAGATGGCTATTCAGTGGCACAATCAAGTTTTAGTTCACCGCTCGATCAATTAAAGACAACTTTTACTATACCTTTTGGCACTTTTCATGTATGTGAAAATGCTTTTGTCTAATGAATGCCGGAGCAACCTTCGCAGAGCCATGGATATGGTATCTTCAAGAATTAAGCTTCTTCATCAAAATATCTATCTTGATGATGTCACCCGTGTTTTCAAAAACAGTGAAGAACATTTTTTTAGAACATTAAGAGAATGTCCCTTTCAAAACGCAAGAAGTTTGGAACATTTTTAAACCCAAGAAGACTTTATTTGGTCTCCGTAAGACAAACTCTCAAATACTATTTCTGGTGATATGAAGATAGATCCGAAGAAAGAGGATTACAGCCATATTACAAATCTTTATATCCTAAACATATAAGAGTTGTAGTCTTTTCATTGTAAAAGATTAGAATTTTTATATGTTCATCCTTGACTTATCAGTCTTTAAAATATCACAAACACATCAAGTTAGTTGCTATGGTAAAATGACCTCTAAGTGAAAAAGACATCCTTTGAACTGTGAAACAAAGTGATGAACTAAAACAATTTGCTCGATAAGTCCCGATTTTTCGAAAAGATTTTTATATCTTCTCATTTGCACTTAAGACACCACAATTACCATCTTTATAGAAAACCACAAGGACAAGAAAGAGAACAATGGCATTCTTTAGTGGGCATTAATACCCCCCCAAAGTATAACATCATAAAAGCAAGCTGCGTTCTCGTTAAAGCTTTCGAAAGACTTCATAGTATACATCCTTCTCACCGTCACACATCATTGCCTTGTCCCAAATCTGGCGCTGTTAAAGATATTCTAACATAGGACCCAGAGGAAAGAGAGGTAAGTGGATTGCTATTATTCTTTAAATATGACGAGATAAAACTCATCAAGCTGACCAAGCCATGTCCAGTCAGGACATGATGAGCTGAATTGTGAAGTTCTTGATATTAATATACTCCAATTTTTGGACAACCAAGAGAACTCTGTCCATTTTTGAAGATCATTTTACCAGAACTCTCCCCTGCAGTTTATATTGTTTTTATGTTTTGCTTAATTTGGTTATACACCTCCGGTTTCACAAAAACAAAGGCAAGACTTTAAAGCCAGCAAGCAGAACTACCGTATTTATTTGACAATGTCTTTATTGGAAAATTCTTAGTGGTATATTGTTTTTAAATACTACACCCAGCGTTCTTCTGAGCGCAAAGAGCAAGAATTCAACAGAAGGAGAATGTAGGCTATTTGTACCCAGTTTGCCTACAAATGAACAACAAAATTTTGAGGGTCGAAGCTATTGGCCTACTCTTTTTCTCGATATACACAAAATGACCACTATACTATTACAAATTCAATTGTTTGAAGGCAAGAGAAAATTACTACCCTCGCTCACATCCAATCACTCAAAGCTCCTTTTCAACAAAGGGAACTTCGACTTCATAGGAGAAATCCATCCCTCATCTTCTGCTCAAAGCATAATGGACCACAAACATCATCGTTAATTAAGTGGATAAACATTCCTGAAAAGCCAATGACCCACATTATAAACTGATAACAACATTCTTTCAAGATTTATTGTCCTACCAAGATAATCACTCATAATGCATGAATATTTGCATCAAAGAAAAAAATTGTGGATTACGATAAATACTAAAATAATAATATTCTACGGCCATTACCCTCAAGGTAATGGACTTGCAGAACTTCTAAACAAAAGCTTAGTGAATACAATCATAAACCGTTGGAGGACAACAAAAAGTCTTTCATAAAACTGTTCATGCTAATTTCAACACATTGACCTTGAAAAAATCTTATTGTATGTCACCTTTTCAAACAAAAAGTGGTATGACAAAATTTTTCCTAAATAGTCTTGGTGTACCTGCCTATAGTTAATCTGAGTCAAGAGATCGAAGAAATGACATGACCAAGAACAACTGGGGCTCATTCATCTTTCAAGCAGACCAGATAAAGTGTATAAAGCATTGCATTAAAAAAAAAAAACATTAAAAAACTTTTTGACAGAAGAAACCAAGTTAAGACCAATGTTGAGACAAAGTTTTAGAAGTGGGGACTCAAGGAGGAAGAGAAGGGGAAAGCACAAGAGACTGATCACCTATGGCTTGCCCTCACTCATTCATTCAACCTACTGTAATAATGATTTTTTTACTTACAAGAGTTGGATGGAGCACACTGTTTGGGTCCTCTGGCCACGTGCGTGGATGCTTAAGCATTACTCTCTTGATCCATTTTTGTTTAAAGAATTTTTGTATTTTTTCCATTGTAAATACTCCATCCACCATTGCATTCCGTGCTATCAAAAATAAAAAATACAAAAAGAGAAAAGAAAGAAAAGATATGAAGGAACAAGAAAGAAAGTAAGTCTATATGCCAAAAGAGAAACAAACACAAAGGTAAGTTCAAATGCCACCTTAAAACACACTTTGTCACCATTTAAAAAATGCAACTGGATTACTAATTTTGGCTTTTCAATTTATTTATTTAGGTGGTAAATGTGATTTTCCAACTGTTTAATTCGGCTTATTAGTAGATAAATTAGAGGAAATTGAAGGTTCAAATAAATGCAAAATCTCAACTGCTCAAAGGCAAATAGACGATACCCAAATTATTGCTTTATTTATTTTCAAACAAAATGTAATTTGTTCTAATAAATTAAAATCTAAACCCAAGAGCTCAAAGAAAGGAAAAATGGTATTATATAAAAAGATAGAATAAGTGTTCAACTTTATCTTCAAGTTTCATTTTATTAAATTTTCATGTGAAACAATGTCTATGTGCAAATTTGTTTTTTATAAGAGACTATAAAAGCTGTCAAATATTTAATCTTACCCATTGTTGAATTTCTCGCTAGAATTTAGAGAATATGTCCGTAGGGGAGCCAGCTTTAATCCCACCAGATGAGAATAAAGGAGAAATATTTGTTTCAAGAACTATTTAATTCCGAGTTCAGGAGAAACAAGTATGTATATCAGATTAGTTTTATGCTTTCAAAAGAATAAACGTTATGGAATAGAGTTTCATAATCCAAAAAATTTTCTTTAAATGAAGAAGAAAATGACCGTAGTACTGGGTAGGGGGAGAAAGTTATATTTGATGAAGTCCATTTATCTTTCATGGATCGATCCTATTTTAAGCGCAAAATCATCTAGCAAAAGAAAGCAAATCCAAAGGACTGGCACACAGTCAACATTCCAGGAATCTTATGTTCAGACTCCTCATACCTTCAAGAAGGAAGTTCACCCAATCTCAAGTGGAGCCACCGTTAGCCACCCCTATTTTTCTGCTTACATCACTGTGGCCATGATTCTTATAGCCTTCAACAGGCATCCAGTTCCTGAAATTTTGTGTTGAAGTCTTTTTGATGAATCACATAACTGCTGTTATCTTTGCCACTGCTTCCCCTTCAAACCTCTCAGATCTCACAAAATCAGCGCTGGTCATTTTCATCACCAGCCTCTTTTTCCCCCCCTCCCTTGCTTCATGAACTTAGTCTCTCTATTTTTTCCTTTCACCTAAATGAAAACCCCACTATTTATGTTTCTCCTTTTTTCACTATTAAAATCCTTTATGTTGCCAACCCCACTGGGTTCAATTCACTTAAAGCCTTATCTCCTTAAAAATCATTAAAACCATGGTAGAAACACACTTTTTCTATGCGCCTGACCAATCCCCTCAAGCTGCTTCCTCCTACCGCTTTTTCTCCATGTGACCCACGCCGCACCCGCGTTTTCACTATGAAGCTTTTACCTTCATCCATAGGGTCAAACCCCGTGTGCCCTCGCAGCCGACCTCGAGATGGCAAGACTTAATCTAATCACCGCCATTCACCACGAAGTTGCTCCGTACACCCCCGGCTCAAATGTAATTCATCTCTCATTGCCTGACTTCAAAACCGTAGCTGACTCGGTGAGCGCGACCCCCCGTGGCCCTTTCACCCCCGCCCGAAATCCCACCTCGTTCATTCCGCCACTTCTTTCGCCGATGGTGGTTTTCTCCCGATCGGCTAGCGGGTCCCCGCGCGCTCACACCGCGTGTCCTCCGTACCACGAAACCGTCGCGCGAACGAAATACCGTGCTTACTTTTTATCAAAGTTTCGCACGAGCGCCCCCCGTTGCAATCCGACCGTCGTCCCATCCCACTCCTCATCCGGCGCGTCGATTGCCGAAGATGCCCGACCCCAACCACCAGTGCCCGCCATCGCCACCCCAGCCACCGCGCCAAATACCCCGCTCGTCGATCTCTCAGACCGCCGCTCATATTCAATCTCCCTTTTCCTGCTGTTGTGCCCATCGATTTTTCTTTCCTTCCCACCTTCCTGCTGTCTTACTCTTACCACATCATCGCATCGACATCAGATTCATCCTTCTCCATTAATCGCCCGTTCAATCTTGACCCACGCACTTCGTACTGCCGTCCGTACTTAATTCTCTTACCTATTCCTAATACTCACCCGTATTTTGATCCCTGGCCGTTGGATGATACCATCCGACGGCTCACTCTCCCTCCGCAGCGCCCCGCGGCATTGGACCCATACACAAGGATTATACACAAGCGCGCGGCAAGCGAAATGGCCGTAGCTTTCCGCGCTCTCCACATTCGGCGACCGAGGGTGACGACCTCCTTGCTCGATTTCTCCGAGGAAATCATCCATATTTAAAATCACGTTATATTGATGTTTTCACAGTATTGATGCTCACATACCCCGGCACTTCGTACGAAGGAAATCCGTAAGATCAATGGTATTAAGAGTACCGGAGTATTTAAAGACCAAATGAACCGTAACAGCGTATTGGGGGGACGTATTTATGGGGACAAGGCTGGGCGCACGTTTATCAAACGCCAACTCCATCTAAAAAAAAAAAAATTGCTGAAAACCCAAAGTGTTTATCAGAAACCCCACCGTCACCACAAAAGAGACAAATTCATTCTCCAAGCAATCAAAAGTACCCACCTGTAGTTTTAAAAGATCAATCCAAGAACTCAATTATTGATCAAAGCCTTACATTTTACCTCCTCAAAGTGCCAAGGTTATTTCTCCAAGGGATTAATGATGTAAGGACGTTAAGTAATCTCATCATCATCACACAAACCAAATGTCACTTAAAAGCCCCTCCCAGCTTTAATCACAGTGTAAATCACCCTTGTCATTACAGAAAATTCGTATAGTTTCCCTTTCATTATTTCCTAAGGGCCAAGAAAACATTAATCAGATTATTGTATTTGAGATCTTTACCCATCTTCACCTCCTCATCCTTCTATAAATATCAAATAGTACAGAGTGAGGGGTTGGTTGTTAATGTAATTGCCAAGCATTGTAATTATAACCGAGCTCAAGACTCTTGGTTGTAGATAGGATTTTCATCACAGTCTTTGAGCTGTACGAAACAGATAAGTTAGGCTCTTGAAAGTAAGTACCGGAATCGACACACTGATCGAAGATTTAGAATCTGTTTGGGAGCACTATCATGTTGATTTTGTTGGACCTTGTCTGCGCTTTCCATCATGATGTTGTTCTCATCAACTTGTGCTTTATTTTGTTTCCATCTTGGAGCTCATTTTCTCACTTGTATATTATTAAACGCAGTTAGGACCTATTGTATACTTAACTCTTCAGCTTCAGAAATATTTAGGCTTAGATGTTTTTCTCTATCCGTGTTATTTGGAAATGATTAATCCAGTTTAGTGACAGGGCATGTTGGTGTTCCCCTATCTTATTGTTTCTTCCTTTGACCTAATGTTATTTTTAAATGTTACTTTCCAACATATGTTGTGTGAAGATGTATTTATAAAATTAAGTGCTGTCTCCTAGTTCCTTTCTTATTCACCTAACTATTTGATTGTTTCCTTTTAGGATGTGTTAAAAGTTGACCATAGCTCAAAAGTTTTCACTATCAGATGATCTCAGGCTGTTCTTATGTTATCTTTGTGACTATCCTGAAGCAACCTTACAAGAAGAGCTTAGGAGACATTTGGGGTGAGCCCCCGCTCTGTCTCTACTCCAGCTGTCACCTTCCTGCGCCCCTTTGTTTTTCAGGTTTTCTATTGGAAGTGTGATTGTGTCATCGCTAGTTTCAAAGTACTGCACGCATCCCAGTTTACTTCTATGTTTTCTTAAGTATGTTAAAAAGCCCACTAGTTTCAAAGTACTTACTCTGACCTCGGGTCGCTTCTTGTTTCGTATCCGTTTATTTCTTTCTTGATGTATCACTCCATTCCATAAATCAAAACCCTAAAGAGATCCTTGGGCATAGGATGACTTTGCCCTCACAGACCACTCTTGAACCCCTCGCTCGTCTAAATTAAACTTCATGACTCACATAGCCCAATGGATTCAACTTGCTATCACCCTCACTTATGGCTAAAGCTTACTCTCGTTCTTTATAATCACACTTTTGAACCTATTTTTCATATAGATCTTTTCCGCGCTCGTACAACATCTATGTTCAACCATCCTAAAAAACCAAAAAAATTGGACTTAACTAGCCTAATATTAATACCCAAACTTCAAAAGACAAATCCATCTTTTTATACATCAGAGATCCTTCCTCCTAGATTCTGTGGAGGGTTGATCCTGCAGAACCTGTGTTATTGAAAATGATGTTAACTCTGTGATCGGACTTTTGCCAATCTTGCTTATTACAGAGACCTAACCTTGGACCTTGCCTTCCCCTACCGCCACATTAGCGGAAGGTCAAGTGGGTGGAATGGCATTTCCAATGTCTGCAGCTGAGATTGCTTATCAATCTATTGTTGACTCTGCAGAGTCCATTCCAGCTCCTCTTTCACCGGAAGAGTTGGATGGAGATGTGGCCCCGGCTTGGACACTTAGTTCTTCTTCTGCCCAGGATTGCCTTGATACCACTCTTCCATCTGAAGAGGCCATCCTGGAAGCTATGACTGGTATAGATAGACCGTGGGATGATTTTCATCATCGATCTTACTTTTTACCTGATTTGAGCGAAGTTGAAACGAGTTTTCCAAGTCCTCCGTCTCCTGGTCCTGTTCGCCCAGTCCTGAACCCTTTAGCACCAACACATGTATATGCTGAAGGGAACATGGTTGTGATTTCTCCAACTATCCCGGTGAACATCTCCAGGGATCCCAATGTTATTGAGAATGTCTTCATCGGAGCTGAATGTTCCCCTGAAGAAATTCAGATTTATACCGATCTCTTTAAGGAGTATAGGGATGTATTCGCTTGGTCTTATGAGGAAATGCCTGGTATAGATCCATCTATTGTCTAGCATGAGATCAAGACTTACGAAAATGCTAAGCCTGTGAGGCAAAAACTTCGTCCGGTCAATCCTAGGAAGGCTGCAGCTATCAAAGCCGAGGTGGAGAAGCTGCTCAAGGCGGGATTTATTTTCCCTGTTCCTTTGACAGAGTGGGTTTCGAATCCTGTTCCTGTGGATAAAAAACAAGGAAAAATTCGAGTTTGCATTGATTTCAGAGACCTTAATAAAGCATGTCCGAAAGATAATTACCCCACACCATTTATAGATCAGATTATTGATGAGTGTGCCGGTAATGAGATTTTCTCCTTCATGGACGGTTTCTCCGGATATAATCAAATTACTATCCGTCCTGAAGATCAGCATAAGACTGCCTTTATTTGTCCCTGGGGTACGTTTGCTTACAAGAAGATGCCTTTTGGTCTTAAAAATGCTGGGGCTACGTTTCAGCGGGCCATGTCATATGCCTTCCACGACATCAAAAATATTATCGAGGCATATTTGGATGATTTAGCTGCTCATTCTCGAAAGAGGATGGATCATCCTGCTCACCTCCATCAAATATTTGAACGATGTCATTTCTATAAGATTAGGTTGAATCCGAACAAGTGCGTTTTCGCGGTTACATCCGGTCGGTTATTGGGATTCATTGTGTCTAGGGAAGGGATTAGGGTAGATCCCTTCAAGGTTGAGGCAATACTTCGGTTGCCTCCCCCGTCCTCTATTCGTCAACTTCAAAGTCTACAAGGAAAGGATAATTTTCTTCGGAGATTTATCGTAAATTATGCTGAAGTTACCAAGGGATTTATGAGATTGTTGAAGAAGGGAGTTCCATTTTTTTGGGATGACTTCGCTCAACGCTCATTCGATGCTTTGAAAAAAGCATTGACCTCTACTCCTTTATTGAGTCCACCTGATTATAGCAGGGATTTCCTTTTGTATCTTGTAGTAGCAGAATCTACTATTGGTATGGTTCTGGTTCAGGAAGATGATGCTCTTGCAGAGCATGTTATATACTATCTTAGTCGAGGATTGGTAGGACCTGAACTCCGGTATACTCCGATAGAAAAGTTAGCTTTAGCAGTTGTTCATGCTATGCAGCGACTCCGTCATTACATCATTCTACGAAAAAATTATTTTTTGGCAGCAGCCAATCCATTTCAGTTTGTCCTCAGTAGGCGAGTGATTGGGGGCAAATACAATAGATGGATTGTGATTTTGCAAGAATTTGATCTTGAGTTTATGTCTGCCAAGTCCAAGAAATCATTGGTTTTCACGGAATTGATCTCCGAGTTGCCCTGTGGGGATGAGATAGTCTATGATGAATCCTTCCCGGATGAACATTTGTTTCTTATCTCTCCACAGGATCCTTGGTATGGAGATATCATTGTGTATCTTCAGACTGCGAAGTTTCCCTCTACTTTTTCGAAAGATGAGTGTTGTAAGTTGCGTCACTTGGCTAAGAATTACTTGATCATTGGTGATGATTTATACCGTCGAGGGGTTGATTCAATCCTGAGACGCTGCTTAAATCTCGAAGAAGCTGAGGCTGTGCTGAATGATTGCCACAGTGGAGCTTGTGGTGGTCATTTATCTGGGCTTGCTACAGCCCAAAAGATCTTGCGTGCTGGGTACTTTTGGCCTTCAATTTTCAAAGATTGTGTGGAGTCGGTCAAAAAGTGTCATCCGTGTCAAGTTTATACTCGAAAAATGCGCGCTCATCCAGCTCCGCTTTTTCCAGTCATTACTGTCGGTCCCTTTACAAAGTGGGGTATTTATTATACTACTTGTAACCCGCCTTCAGCTAAAGGTCACAAGTACATTATTGTAGCAGTAGACTACTTTACGAAGTGGGTCGAGGCTATGCCTACTTTTGGGAATGATGGTGAGACTGCAGCTCTCTTTCTTTTCAACCAGGTTATTGCTCGTTTTGGTATTCCTAGAGAGATTGTCACTGATCATGGCAGTCATTTTCAGAATAGCATGATGGCTGAGTTGGCTCTAAAATTAGGTTTCCGGCAGGAGCATTCATCTCCATATTATCCTCAAGCCAATGGGCAAGTAGAAGCCGTGAATAAATCCTTGAAGACAATTCTTCAAAGGAAAATCAATAAAGCTCGATCCAACTGGCATATCATGCTATATCCTACACTTTGGGTATACAGGACGTCAAAGAAAACTACAACTGGCTTTACTCCGTTTCAGCTAGTGCACGGGTTGGAATCCGTATTTCCCATTGAATGTGAGATTCCTTCTCTTAAGTTAGTTGTTGAACTTCTTCTTGACACTTCTAGTCTTGAAGAACGTCTCCTTCATCTGGAACATCTCGATGAGCAGCGTCAGGATGCCGCCACGATGAATGAAGCACATAAAAACCGAGTTAAAGTTCAGTACGATAAGGCGGTCAAGCCTAGGGTTTTTTCGGAAGGTGACCTTGTTTTGGTCTATGCCCAAGAAAAAGATGCCCTGGGGGCAGGAAAGTTTAAGTCTATGTGGTATGGCCCCTTTATCGTTAAAAAATTCCTTAAAAAAGGAGCATATACCTTGGTTTATTTTGAAGGGAATGAGTTGCCGGAGCCTAGAAATGGGCTCTATTTGAAAAAGTATTATGCCTAGGCTTCGGCCTGGCATTTTGCTTTTGTATATAGTAGTTTTTCTTTGTACATATCTGGTTTTTCGATCTTTGATGGGATGGTGATGTTTTTGATCTGCTTTGGCAGGTTGTGTCGAATGTCATGAGTCATTTTGGTTTCGCCGATGGTGCTAGTAGACACACCCGGAACTTGGCTTCCGTGGCTTGGGTGCTTCATCATCCATCCGGTCAGCTGTTAGTATCAAGAGGAGTCTGCATTGGTCCTGCTTCCAATAATATAGCAGAATACACTGCAGTTATTTATCTACTCTCGGAGGAAATATCTTTGGGTGTTGATTCGTTGGTAGTTTTCTTGGACTCCCAGCTGGTGGTGTTGCAGTTGAACAATACTTATCGGGTTCGAGATCCATTTTTACTCCGGTTGTTCTTGAGGGTACGTTTGTTACAAAGGTAATTTCAATTTTTAACTTTCATTCATATTCCTCGAGCTGACAATTGGATGGCAGACTCATTAGCTAATCAAGCAATTGATTGGCATATTAATCATTCCATACAATAAAATTTAATCATCAAAAACATCATACATTTTTATACATTTGTCACATCACATCAAATAGTCGCTGTATATATATCATCAAAATGTTCAAAAAACTATACAAAATTTGGATTCATAAGTCATACAAAAAATTGGGCTTATGCCCGATCATGTTCAGTCTCAAAAAATATACAGTCATCTGGTATATCATATCTATCTACTCCTGTGGTCCCTGCCCAGAAGTTGTGTTCCTATAGAACACGATCGCGGTGGCAACTCGGCGGAATAACCGTACCCAGTCACGGGGTACTCCTACCACCCGTCTCTGGATGGCTTCAGGCAGATCTTCCACTGCAGCCATAGGTACTTGGCGGGTTAACCCCTCCAAGTTCCTCTGTACAGCCTGGAGGGTCCTGTCTGAATCTACTGTATCTGCCTCGCCCCTGCGATGCTTATGTCGTGGGTAACCCTCAGGTCGAACTGGTCCAATATCTGTTTCATTATCATTTCAAAATTGTAAGTCATTTTGAATCCAATCAAAAAACATGTTTATTTTCTACATATTTTTTCACATATATTGAAAAAATCCAAAAAATTATATAAGTCAAAAATTGCAAACTTACTGACTGTGCCCCATGCCGTGCCTGGTGGAAGGACAAGGTCTGGATCGCCTCGGAAATCCATCCCGGCATAGGGATAGTCTTCCACAGCGATGATTTTTTCTCCCCACCAAAGGAAGAACTCATCATCCCAAGTGGTTCGGGGAACTTCACTTCCCCCCAATCTCTTCATCAAGTCAGCCCATCGGGCAATTCTTGGATCTCTCGGGCTGCTGATAGAAGAGATCACTTTGGGTCTCAGCCCAGGAATCTTCTCGAAGAAGAATGTCATCAAGATTGTACCATATCCAAAATGTTTTGTCTTCACTTTTCGGATAGAAGTCAATTGTTGCTTCATATTCATCAGTAGAGTTGTGCACCAATCATATAAATGAGTTAAGCATTCCACTGCTATACTCATTTGAGTCCTGGATGCCTGGTGTAGGGAAGCAGATCCCGCTACCCTGCCAATGGTAAAAAGGAGGATTTTCATGTGCAAGTCTCTTAAATCTTTGATAGCAATTTGAGGTCCAACCTTCTTGGAACCCTCTACGCAGTAGACGTGGACGTAATCTTCCACGGTTAGCCCTCCCAAAGGCTTACCATGCAAGTCTACTGGCTCCCCCCTCCGGGAGAGTCCAGTAATAAAATAGATATCTTCCACCTCGATGCGTATGGGAATTTGATCTATTATGAAGCAGTCTTCTTCCGGTTCCCAATAATTCACAAGCATTTCGAGCAACCGGACATTACTCTTCATATTTGGAATTTTGAAAAACTTGAGCAATCCACAATTTCGGAGAATATTTAGTGATACTTGGTCCTGCATGACTTCATTGTCAATGGCACTGTGCTCACGCTCTCTCCAAGATATAGTCATCCTGCAAAAATTCAATAATTTGTTCATTAGATACGCGTTTTTTCATTTTGGGTTGTGCATACGCGACTTTCTTTGTGCATAGTCGCGTATATATGCGACTTGGTCATTATAAACCCGCGTATGCGCAAAATCGTGATTTTAAACAAATGATTCTACGGTGAAAATTCCTAATTTTTAACTTATGAACAGACAAAATGAATAACAAGGATGAATTAAGAGCTTACCTAACAAATTCAGTGAAGTTTGACGGTCGATTGCTCCTATTTTGACGAAAGAGGCTTTTTCTCCAGAGCACTTTTTCCCAAATCAGCAATGTAACAATGAACCAAATATGAGGTAACTTGTGTATTTATGCCCAAAATTGAAATTTTTTTGCAAAAATTTGTTATGCTTATTTTTTCAATCTATCTTAAGCTACATAACCCGGATGCTTGGAAGTGCCCAGATTGGTATATTTTCAGGTACATTTTGACGAATTTGAGATTTTTCCCGGTTTTTGATCCATGACTGCTAACCCATCATGGCAGGTATATGATCTTCACTGGCATATAGGTTAGGGAATCCACTTTCCGTTGCATTTTGCATACTAGCCTCCATTTTGATCACTTGCCATAGGGTCGATCCCATCAGGTCATGAGTATTACACCCATTTCACTCGCCGATTATTTAATCATGACTTGGTGGTAGAGCCTTCCTTTACATGGGATTCCTAGTTAGTTCCTCGCTATCACTTGTTGCCCATGCTGCGTTTTATGTAGGCTCGGGAGTCCTCTTTAGTCCCGCCATGACTTATGTGTTGAAGCTTCATTCTTCTTCTTCTCCACTATTATTTTTCTGGCTATTACCCTAGAGGCTCCCTGGTGTTGTTGAGTTGTATTATTGCATTGCATATTGGCTACTTATTTATCCTGGCCTTTGTGACTTCATAAGTACTAGTGTTCATAGCGAAACTTGCAGCCTTGACGTTGTTGAAGTTAATCATTGCATGTGTTAGTATCAGTGATTTGGCTAATTAGCGAGCCAAATGACCGGTGTAACATCAAAACCAAGATTTGGGCTTGAGGACCTAGCCTTCTTGGACCTGAGAGGGGAGCTCTCTATATGTATAAAGGATATCTATGTGTTTGCTTATCGTGTTCTGATTTTTAGGCTAGTTGTGGAGTATGTTTTTTGGTTTTGGTTTTTTAAGTTGTGAGGGATGAAACTGATCAAAGATATGAAATAGGTAACAAGATGTTAGATTAACTGGGCTATGGGGTCAAAAGGTCAAGAAAGCTATTAGATGACGATACAAGGCTGTTGAAGGGCCGATTTGATTCAAGGTAGAAAGGATCTTTGGGCAAAATGGAGTAAATGGACATCAAGTTTGTGAACAACAAAGATTATCAAGCATAACTAGTTCAATAGATAACATAAACATGGTAGGGAAAACCATTAATCATGTAAAATGTAACTACAAGCTAATCAATACATAGAAATAAAAATTCAAGCCATGCATAGAAGTATAAGACCCTCTAACTTTGGGAAATGGCTATCAGACTTTGGGGAAAACACTTAAGGAAGACAAACAACTCAAAACACTATGCCGGAATGCCTAAACACAGTACTTCAAGTTATTAGGCACTTTGAACAACAAGATTTGCATAGTTTTAGGCAAAGGGCTAGATCGAAACTAGGCCTCCTTGGTTCAAAACAAAATGATAATCTAATCAGTCAAAGAGAAATTTCATGGATGGAACTATAGCTAGCCATAGGTAAGCAGGGCGTACCGTAAGTCCTTCTTAGCATGTATAAAACCATGAATGAAACAAGAAACAATATCCTAAATATTTAAAGAGCAGTCAAGAATTCTTTAATGTTACTTAGGAAGAAGAAAACAAAGAGGCTATGAAGAAACAGGAAATTTGAGGTGCCTCCATGGGCATATCTCAAATTTGTTCTCTACTGATCTATAGCAAGCAAGAAACATGTATCATGAATGAAAACTAGAAGACAACAACAAATCAAGAGACACTATACCATTCTACCAAGTCATGGAATCCATCAACAATCCTTCATCATTCATCCAAGAACATCCAAGGGGCAATCCAAAAGCATAACACAAGTAATTTCTTCCAAAGCTCATATGACCATATATTGCTTCTCTTCTCAAGTTTAGCCTTGTTTTACAATGAAAGCTTTTGGAATATATAGGCTTAAGTGAGGAAAAACTCATGGTTCAACTTTAACTCTTATTGGCCTAATCAAAATATCTAAGCTTGTCCTTGAGGCTTTGCAAAGCCCAAGGCACAAAATATCTCATAAAATATCTAGAAAATGCTAAAAAAGGAAAAATAATTGACTTTGCATCATTTTCCATGTGTAAAATAGCTAAACGCATTTTGGAAAAAGCAATTTTTTGAGGTTCAAAAATTACAAAAATATTCAAAATTTACATCAGCAGGTCCCGAAGCGGCAACATTTGGCAGCCTTTACGATGTCAAAATGAGGCTCATGATAGCTCGTTGGAAAGATCGAAGTGTCTAATTTCTGGAACAACTGAAATTTTCCCAATCTAATGCATGAAAGTCCTCAAAATAGGACCGTGTGTAAAAAACCAGAAAATAAACCTGGCGATAGAGCTGGGGCCGCGTGTTGAAAAAGTGAGTGTTTTTTGTATCTTTGGGGGACAAAACAACTTCAAATGCTCCGAAAATTTCTCAGTAGATGCTCCTAAATTTAATACATCCAATGGTACCACTCTCAAGAGTTGAGGATGCTCCAAAGTTTGAAATGGCGGCGCCCATGATTTTGCAATTAGGCCCAAAAATGTCGAAAAACAAAAACATGTCAAAATTTGCTCAATTTTGGTGAGCAAGTCCTCAAGGATTTTTAGAAACATGTCTAAAGCTCGGGCAAAAATTCCAAGTCCTGATGTGTCTTTCTTCACTTTCGTTGCCGGGCACCCTTTTGAAGCTTGAGTTTTGAGCTTTTCTTGGTTTTCCTTCTTTGTTGTTTGGCATTCTAGCTTTGGTGAAGAAGTCATGGCCCCTTTCCCTCTTTGCTTGTAGATGAAGGAGGCGCTTTCAAAACCCTACGCTTATAGATGAAGGAGGTTCTTAGTCATGTCATATCCATGACCTCTTGACGGTGTTGTTTTTCTTTTTTTGTTCTTTCGGGCTTCAAAAGGTGGATTGCAAAACATTTGAAAACTCTTGCCTTTTCTCAAGTTTGCATCCGGAGCTCAAGATCACATTGAGAAGAAGTTGTCTTCTCATGTGGCACAAAGAATTTTCTTCGAGATGATGGTATGTTTGCTGTCCTTGAAAGATCCATCGAAACCTTTGTAAAACACCTAAATTAGCTTGAGATTATGGTCTATGTATTGCGAGACTTAAGGGTGTATCAGTGGCATGACTTAGAGCCTGTGACCTTTATTAGCGAGAGTGGGAGGTCTGTTATGAGCAGTCTATAAACGGATGGAGGTTTTGGCTCTTGGATAGTTTTCAAGGGTGAAATGTCTTAAAGGCATACTTCTAACTTGGGAGGTTGTTTGAGCAGAGATTTGGATTGTTTCTTTCGTGATGGTCGGACTAGTATGGTTGAGGTTAAGTAGGATTTGATAATGAGGTTTCATCTCATCATGGGCGAATTTCGAAAAGGTAGGAAGGAAAAAAAGGTTTATGGGGGTTTTTTCTAGATGACAAATTGACATATGGAGATCGGCTTCTAGAAAACTCGGCTAAGGCATTAGTCATCAAAAATAGGTGAAAAATGCGATGACTAACGGTGGCTCCCATTTGGGGAGGGCAGCTCCTTTTCGGAGATGTCAGATATAGTCTTTGGCTTATGAAGACCGGTGCCACCCATTTGGGCAAATTTCATCCTTCTTTGATCTTTTAGCACGAAGAAGTAGCCGAGCATGATTAGCATCAATGATATTTATACCTACTCCCACTATCTTCCTAACATTTTTTCTTCCTTTTGGCGCATTTGAACTAGCGGCCTTTTGAATATATATTTTTCTTTTTGCAAATGAACCTATCTAATTCTACACTTATATCATAGGGAGTTCAGTTAAGCCGATGAACTCCTTCATTACTACTAAACTAGATCAGAAGTTTGTCGAATTAAGGCTGTTTAGGCAGGGAATTTATTCTCTAATCTAAAACATGAAATTGAAAAAAGATGATCAAATCGGGGTTAGACGGTTTGATTTGTCATGTATTTGCGGCATGAAAGACAAATTTTGTTACTTACACAAATATTATTTTGCATAAAATGGAAACTAGGAAGAACGGGGCTAAGATGCACAATTTGTTTTTCATCCCCGCTTCCCTCTTTGGTTTGTTTTGGGCGTGTGGAACCAATTATCTTTCCTATTCTACTCTACGTGATAAGTCAATCTTACACAATGTTGACCATATTTTTCACTCACTAACTTATCGGCAAATAAATTTAAACATGTTCGGCTATGATTAGGCTAGATAGGCCCAGACAAGACATTTGAGTACTAGTAGCGGCATTTAGACTTGCGCACTGAATGATTATTTTTTGGGTGGCAGAACATACCATTGTTGTTTTAGCTGCCCTCTTTTCTACTTTTCTTGTTTTTGTATTTTCTTTTTCACTTTTTCTTCAAACAAACTACAAGTTTGAAAAGGTGCTCACAAAGTTTGAGCTTAATTTCCACGTATCTATCTATCCTAGCCTAAGCTATACACAACATACATTTTTTGGTGAACTCTTCTTTTTTCCAATGTAACCGATCGAGTAGATGATTACATGGGTAACTCTGGATTCCAGATTTCTTTCATGATATGAAATAATGAAAAAGGCCACTCCCCATCTGGTTTGTTTCTGTGGACGGTAGTGCTTAGTTTTTTTCTCATTCTTGGTAGCAACTTGTTCATGATGGAACCCACTACTGGACTTCTCAAGGAAAACAACAAATGGATCTTGTAATAATACGATCTAGGATTTGATATATGGGCTTCATTCGGGACTACTCTTTCTTCTACTTGGCTATATTTGGGACCCCCACTGGTAAAGCAACTCTTCCCCTTGCTCATGATCACTTGAAATGTCGGACTCATCATATATTGCAGTGTAGTTTCTTTCCAAGCTGATGTGTTTTGATAGGCGAGGTTGAAAACTATGTGAAGGTCATCGGGATGATGGGCGGGGATACACCTTAATGATAGAGTATCTTGAAAAGGATAGTGTGACAACTCCCATGTGTTTATCAACCTCTATTTCTTCATCTGCAATTTGTAACTCAATGGGTAGGACTTGGTGGCTGCAAATGCGGGTAAAGGAATATTCCATGTCTAAATGATTTCCTCAGCCATTTCAGAAAAGGCTTCTCATTTACAACATGCTCGAAATTTCATCATCCTCCTCAACCTCATCATGCTTCAAAAAACTTTACCCGGTTCCAATTATGTGAATGTTATCTACGATGGTGAAGTGAAACTGAGCGAAGTCAAGACTCTTCGCTTACTTACGAACTCTCAAGGCTCTTCTCATTAGTGTCATAGATGACTTTTGTAAAGGCTGCTCGCTTTTCTCAAGTTTATGGCCCGAGCTTTCTCCCGAAAAATCAAAAAATGAGTCTTCTGCAAAGTTAGCTTAAATTTGGAAATCATAATCATCAACATATTGATCAAACATTGGAGAATCATTAACATAAGTAATGTCACCGGCCATGTATATTGGACAATCAGATTGATTTTCTTCAACTTGATTTACAAATATTTTCCTGATTTATGATATGCGGGATTTACGGGAGAGAAAGATCAACGAAGCTTTGGTTATGTGAAGTTTGTTTGTCTACATGTTTATTATTTGATCTATTTCGTGTTCGGTTAAGGAGAGGAGAAGGTATTTTCTGTTTTCTTTGAATGGGGCAACAATTTCTTTCCATTTTGTGTGGAAGTTGATATTGTGGCTAAATGTCCTCTTGTATTTTACGGGGAAGGGCGGATGGGCATTCTTTGCTTCAACCTTTTCAAAGAGTTTTGTGGATCCTCTCTCATTTTTATGGGTTTCATCTAGGATCCAACTCTTCTTGAGTCATCTTGATAATTAGCTTGGGTAAGAAAATTATGGACCTCTTCTAAAAAAATCCTCAGGATGCCAATTTCTTAAGTTTTCTTCAAATGCTTACAAGGTGTTGTATGAGGTTTTTAGAGTGATCACAACAATTTTCAGCCAATGATAGAGATGGACAATGCCCTATATAAGCGTTTACAAAATATTTTGTGGAAATCCTTCAAAGAAAACAAGGTGCGAGGTTCTAGGTTTTCATACCTTCTCCACTCTTCCTTTAATGTACCCATGAACATTTCCATGAGGCGGTCCTCATACCATTCAACCTTTAACTTCCATACATGTATATGAAATTTGATGAGGTGTAAAAATGGGTACGTCAATATTTTCATTTCGAAGAGAAGGTAGTTTTGCGAACCAATTTACATGTTGTAGGCATTTTGTGTGGGAAACCGGGGATATGTTCTCTGCTCATCGGAGCATATCTCCTATGTGTCCTCAAGTGGAGGAATTGAACCATGATTTCCTCCATCGGCACTTGATTGGGATTACTTAATGCATTTACGGAGACTATAAGGACTAATGGGGAAAAAGGCCTCTTTGGAGGCTAGTGGAGTTGCCGGGTGGAACTTGATTGTTTTGAAAGATGTAGCTATGGTCCACCACCGGTAACTAAGGAAAAAGCCAAGGCGGGAATTGTTTTGGGGTTTTTACGAGTTTTATGTGCGATCTATGGTTTTTTTGTCTAAAGTATTCTAAACTTGTTTCGACACTTTGCTAGGGTGGCAAGAAAAAAAAAGAGTTTACTCAAAAATGATTTTATGAATCATGCTTGGTACATATCTAAAGGACTAAAGAGTCTATAAGAGTTTGTATTTGTCATGTACTCGGTGTCCCACCATCCCGCTATGTTAGTGAGCGATGGGATAGGTGGATCGGATAGTAACCTAGAGTTCGGTAAAATAGTAAGGCCCTCTTTGGAGGCTAGTGGAGTCGCCGAGGTGGATTTTAGTTGTTTGTGGTATATGTGTATGGTCCTACCAATGTTGACAAAAACCAATCTAAGGGAGTGTTTTGGGGTTTTTTGAGTTTTATGTGCCTACGAGTTTGGAAGAGTTTCCTATGGTGACTCATCATTTTGCTAAGATGGTGAAAGAGCTAGCTTCTACTCTTCGGACAACGCTTAAGTTTTCTAAGTTTGATTGAGACTTGAGAGTTACTAAGGAGTACTTAGATTGTCACTAACTCGAAGGTACTTGTGATCGCCGGTATGTTAGGGTGTCATGATTTGGCTGATTGGCAAAGCCAAATGACAATGTAACATCAAACCAAGCTTTGGAGCCCAAGGACCTAGCCTTCACGGACTCGAGAGAGGGCTCTCTATATGTGTAAGGGATATCTATGTGTTTTCTTATCGTGTTACGATTTTTAAGCTAGTTATGGAGTATGTTTTTTGGTTTTGGTTTTTAGTTGTGAGGGATAGAAGCTGATCAAAGATATGGAGCAGGTAACAAGATGTTAGATTAAGTTTGGGCTATGGGGTCAAAAGGTCAAGAAAATTTATTAGATGACGATACAATTTGTTGAAGGGCGATTTGATTCAAGGTAGAAAGGATCTTTGGGCAAAATGGAGTAAATGGACATCAAGTTTGTGAGCGACAAAGAATTTCTGGCATAACTAGTTTAATGGAGACATAAACATGGTAGGGCAAACCATTAATCATGCGAAAATGTAACTATAAGCTAATCAATACATAGAAATAAAAATTCAAGCCATGCATAGAAGTATAAGACCCTCTAACTTTGGGAAATGGCTTTCGGACTTTGGGGAAAACACTTAAGGAAGACAAACAACTCAAAACACTATCTGGAACGCCTAAACACGGTACTTAAAGTTATTGGGCACTTTGAGTAACAAGATTTGCATAGTTTTAGGCAAAGGGCTAGATCGAATCTAGGCCTCCTTGGTTCAAACAAAATGATAATCTAATCGATCAAAGAGAAGTTTCATGGATGGAACTATAGATAGCCATAGGTAAGCGGGGCATACCATAAGTCCTTCGTAGCATGTATAAAACCATGAATGAAACAAGCAACAATATCCTAAATATTTAAAGAGCGATCCAAAGAATTATTTAATGTTTACTTAGGAAGAAGAAAACAAAGAGGCTATGAAGAAACGAAATTTGAGGAACATATCCCATGGGCATGTCTCAAATTTTTTCTCTACTAATCTATAGCAAGCAAGAAACATGTATTCATGAATGAAAACTAGAAGACAACAACAAAGCGAGAGACACTATACCATTCTACTACAGAGTCATGGAATCCATCAACAATCTTTCATCATTCATCCAAGAACATCAAAGAGGCAATCCAAAAGCATAACACAAGTATTTCCTTCCAAAGCTCATATGACCATATAATGCTTCTCTTCTCAAGTTCAGCCTTGTTTTACAATGAAAGCCTTTGGAATATATAGGCTCAAGTGAGGAAAACCTCATGGTTCAACTTGCTCTCTATTGGCCTAATCAAAATATCTAAACTTGTCCTTGAGGCTTTGCAAAGCCCAAGGCACAAAATATCTCATAAAATATCTAGAAAATGCTAAAAAAAGGAAAAATAGTGAAGCTTTGCATCATTTTCCATGTGCAAAAATAGCTAAACGCACATTTGGAAAAAAGCACTTTTTGAGGTTCAAAAATTACAAAAATATTCAAAATTTACATCGGCCAAAAGGTCCCCTAACTTGCGGCAACATTTCAAAACCTTCTCGATGTCGAAATGAGGCTCATGATAGCTCGTTGGAAATATATGAGTGTCTACTTTCTGGAACAACTGAAATTTTCCCAATCTAATGCCTAGAAGTCCTCAAAAAATAGGATTGTGTGTAAAAAACCAAAAAATAAACCTGGCGATGAACGGGGCAGCATGTTGAAAAAGTGAGTGTTTTTGTATCTTTGGGGGACCAAAACAACTTCAAATGCTCCGAAAATTTCTAAGTAGATGCTCCTGAATTTAATATATCCAATGGTACCACTCTCGAAGTTTAGGATGCTCCAAACTGAAATGGTGGTGCCCATGATTTTTGTATGCAATTAGGCCCAAAAATGTCGAAAAACAAAAACATGTCAAAATTTGCTCAATTTTGGTGGCAAAGATCCCTCGGGATTTTTAGAAAAAATGTCTAGAAGCTCGGGCCAAAATTCCAATTCTCGATGTGTCTTTCTTCACTTTCGGTGCCGGGTGCCCTTTTTGGGCGATTTTAGGCTTTTCTTGGTTTTCCTCCTTTGTTGTTTGGCATTCTAGCTTTGGTGAGAAGTCATGGCCCCTTGCCCTGCGCTTGTAGATGAAGGAGGCGCTTTCAAAACCCTGCAGCACTTAGATGAAGGAGGTTCTTAGTCATGTCATATCAACGGCCTCTTGTAGGTGTTGTTTTCTTTCTTGTTATTTCGGGCTTCGAAGGTGGTCGCAAGATCTTGATGAAAAACTCTTTGCACTATAGCTGCATCCCGGATCAGATACGTGAGAAGCTGTTTGTCTTCTCATGTGGCGCCAAAATTGTCTTCGAGATGCTGGTATATTTCCTTGTCCTTGAAAGATCCATCAAACAACGGCAAACACCTAAATCGGCAGACTATGGTCTATGTATTGCGAGACTTAAGGTGTATCAGTGGCGCGACTTAGGGCTGTGACCAACTTTATTAGCGAGTGGGAGGTTTGTTATGACTAGTCTATAGCCGAGATGGAGGTTTTTTTGGCTCTTGGATAGTTTGCCAAGGGTGAAATGTCTTAAAGTGCCACTTCTAACAGGAGGTTGTTTGAAAACTGATTTGGATTGTTTCTTTAGAGCTGATGGTCGGACTAGTATGGTTGAGGTTAAGTAAGAAGTTTGATAATGAGGTTTCATCTCGTCATGGGCGGACTAAAAAGGTAGGAAGGCAAAAAATTTACTATAGAGTTTTCTAGATGAAAAATTGACATATGGAGATTAGCTTCTATAAAACTCGGCTAAATTTATTCATCAACAACGGAGTGAAAAATGCGATGACTAACGGCATGCACTTAGCTATCGCGACTTGACACCCTTTTTACCCATGGATGGAACATTCCTGCGAGTATCGCTTACCGAGTTTCCTCCACCTTGCATTGAGCATAGGATCGTTCCAATCCCGGGAACTAGTGCATACGTTTCTTGATACTCGTTCTATCCATTTATTACCATAGCATTCTTTATTCTTTTTTGAGTTATTATATGAAAAAGACAAAAAAATCAAATATAACAAAAAGAGCGGGAACGGGATGTAACTTCGTATTTTTCTGGCAATCTTGTGTCGGTTGTCGCCCTTGAACAAAGCACATACACTTATATATTTCCTCCATTTGGATGGTTTGGTTTGACCTAGGTTCAGCCTTTGCCTTACATTTTCTTGGTCGGTCACTCCTGGTTGGTTATCTCTTCCCGATCATATGGAGATTTTGTTTTTACCTCTGCTGTAACGGACTTATACGGTGTCACTTTTTCTGCACCATGGTCATCACGAGTCGTGCTTTTGTTCAAGGAATTCTAACCGGAAGTCGGCCATTCGCTGCGGTGTCTCTTGACTCATTATTGATTGGCCTTCAGTTTTATCGGTATCTTGTTCTGTCACATCGGATGTTTTGGTCTTACGCTCGTCTTTGGTTTGAGAAGGTCTCCATTGACTTCTCGGTACAGGCGGAGTTTGTATCTTATCGACTACGACACATTGCTGCGAGAGAAAACCTAGGCCGCACCACGGCCTATTTCCATCATTGATAGGTGACCTTGTGCTTAGCATTTGATCATCATTATGGGTCTTTGGCGAGTGGTTTCCCCTATGTTCAACGTCGGCATACATTATCACACTTGGGATTCATGCGGTACCTTGATTTCCATTTGACCCTATTGGTGGATACTTGCCTCTGTGTCATCTTTCATTATTGGTTGGTTCGAGAGGGTTTCTTCTGTGCGCTAGCTTCATCTTGTGCATGTCGAAAATGTACTTCGGTTTGGTTTTGTCACTCTACTTCGTCCGATTTCCTTCCAAATCTTGGCACACGGGTTACACTTGCACTAGAATGATGTAAAATTAACGCAATGCCTTCCTTCGACAAAATCTTTTCCCATCGGCCTCCGACTCATTGCTCTAGGAATAAGATCTAGAGTCTTTTTGTTAGTACCTTAGGGTTTGCGGTCATTAGTGGCGGACTCTTCGCTATCGGCTTGACGAGGATTCATCATTTCCTCTGATCGGTAGATTCCTTCAAGTGTTCGACTTCAACTCATTCATTCACACTTGTTAGATTGTCTTAAGGGCACCTTGACACTCATTTTCATTATTGGTGGGTTGTCTCGCGTTGGTTAACGGTATACATTATTGACCGGTAATCCAACGATTTATTATGGTTGACTTCGGCTCATCTTATTCCCATTGTGTAGAATTGTGCCATAGTGATCGGTGAAGACCTCGGGTTGCATCAGCATTTTTTTCGGTTCACTTTTGACGGTCATTCGGTTTTATTTGCCCGAGTGATGTCGTTCACCCTTATATGTGTACGGCGGCATCCTATATGTTGGCTTCGAGTTGCGTGATTGTACCGTTTATTCCACTTTTATGATTTGGTACTTGGAGATTCGGTTACTTATATAATCGGACATCCGGTTTGACATCATTGATCAGATTTCTATATGTGATACTTAGACATTGATTCGACTTGTACTTCCGGAGCCATGCTGAGATGATTCATTGTGTACTTTCAGTTTAGCTATACTTGTATACATTTTGGATCCATTCGTTTGTACTTTCTATATGATGTATTTTGGTGAGCATGGGTATGTCCACCTCGGCATGAGTTGACTCTCTGTTTTCTTTCATTGGTTTTTGGCAAGCTGAAATTTGGTGAAGTCCTCTCTTGTGCTTGCGAAGTTCTTTCTATGTGCATAATACATTTCGGCCATCATGTACCCCTTCGACCTCATATATTAGGGGGCATACGGTATAGCATCATTTTTCACCCTCATATTCATGATTGTCTCTATGTGTAGACGCTGCCATTCCCACGGACTTGAACAAAATTCATAAAAAATAGTGTTAAAAAATTCCATACGGGTATGCCTAGACTTTCCGCGTGTATACGCGAGAATCCACATGTACTTTTACGCATATGCCATTAAAATCATTAAAAAATATATAAAAATTCCCTATTTTAGAATTTGGGTTGATGGTTACTCCGGTAGTTCAACCACCGGTACGTGGCAAGCTGTTTCCAGGCGATTGAAACTAATTTGAGGTATAAAATCCCCTCTGTGCATGGCCTAAGGGAGAGAAATTTATAAGATATTATACTCTGTTGGAATCCCAATTCAGAAGTACGAGATTCCGTGCCTCCTGCACTTTCCCAGTTTTACGAAACCCTTATTTCTGAGAGTGTTCATCCATTTATATGCCGTCTCGAGTGCACAAGTCTTGAAAGTATCTTAGCGAGGCAAGGGCGGGATGGATCGAACGACGGTACGTTCGAAGATCGTGGGGGAAGGATTCGGAGTGATCTCACTTTTTATTCTCTTGTACATGCTTTGTTCGTAATAGAGAAGAACCATCTTGTTCCTAAATTCACGTGTTAATATCTTCTTGTATATGTGAAAAGGTTATTATTTAAGCATTTATTATTGTTTATGATGTTTCACATGGTTTTCAACGACATTTAAGGGTAAATATATGTTGTACAACTAGATTTCCGTGCATGTTTCTTCTTGGTTTTCGGGTTAAGGAGGAAGAAGGGTTGCTAGGGGTTTGGACCCCACGAGATCTACATCAAACGTAGGATTACGGGTGAGTTCTACTATCGATGTTATCTAGTTTTTAACATACAAGTGTGGTTGCGTGAGTCCTTCTTGAATAGCATGCCTTTGATCATGGAGGTTTTGACCCAACAAATCTCTAGGGTGTTTTTTTCCCGAAATAATTACAATTTATTGTCCAATTTATTTAAGGAAAAATAAATTAGACGCCCCACATTCCTCACTCCTGGTGCATCGAAATTCCTCACCAATGTGGGTGCATTTTTTCCTTCTACGGTTTCCAATCTCACTTGGATTTCTTGTTGCAAATTTCAACATTTCATAATTTGATGCGACCTTCACACAAATACACCATTGAAATCACATGCCCGATTCTCATGAGAGGCCCATCTCTTAATCTTGATGCGCGAGAAGAGAACCAACGATATATCATCCTACTTCCTAGCGCAAACCGACCATTAAGGTATGAAACATTCTTCTGAACCCTCACATGATGATCTTGCTCTTGGAGGATGATCATGACCTCCTTTAGCAACCCTTACTTGACCCTCGTACTCGACCTACTTCCCAGGACTACATCTCTCTTCACCCCTTGATGTGCCGAGATAGTGGGAATACATGTCAAACATGCTAAGATGTGCCAAGTGATAATGCATGCCAAGATGTGCAAGGGTGTGTCAATGCGTGAAATTGTCAGACAACAAAAGGGAGAAAAAAGTTAAACTACAAGGAAATGAACACATAAGAGGGTTAATAAGTCATCGATTTACCTTTTCAAGAGGGGCATACCGGAGCACACTAACACTAGGTGGCAATAGGTGCCAAGTGCAAAGTCTTAGTGCATTCTAAGTGCCAAGTATTCCTTTGTTGCTTCTCATCTACTTTCCAACAATTGATCATCACAAATAAATTTAATATAAAACCATGTAAATCATACCCAGGCATTTCGATGTATTCGATACATGCTAAGAATTTCAGCGCCAACATGTTCCAAGCGCCAATATGTGTCGGGGACTAGTGTTATGCATGTTATGAAGTGGAAGGGAATGTTGAAGAGTGCTAAGGTGTGCTAGAGAGTGATAATGCATGTTGATGAGTGTTAAGGAGTAATAGGAAAAAACATTGAGAACCTTAGGTAAAATTCAATGAATATGAGGAACATGTTATTGAGAATGCAACAAGATGACGAGCTTAGTGGAAAGAAGTCGCCTTCACTAAGTGGGCCCGCGAGGCTATTTTTGGCGCCTGGTATATTTTTAGACTATGTCTATTTTTAGACATATGGATCATGTTCTATGAGTTACGGATGCTATTTGTGGATGGTTGGTCCGTCGAGAAAAATAGATGGACTTCTATTTTTAGACATACGGCCAGAATCTATTTTTAGATTGCCGGTCCCAAAAATAGATATGTCGAATATTATTAGCTCTTAATAATATTTGGACTCTAAACATTATCTTATCCTATTGGAGCACTTCGAGTTAAGTGCACGGATGTAGCTACGGCCAGTTGTGAGAGGAATTACGCTATTCCTTAGGGTTAAGTGGAGCTATTGCATGGAGACTTCGGTTGAACTCATGTGACGAGTTTGGTGGAGTTGATTGAGGTAGTGGAGTTGTATTCAGTTTAACTCAGTTAAAAATAGTTGAGCTAGTTGTATCTAGTCTAGCTTGATTGATACACTAGTGAGAGTGGTGTGAATTAATTATTAATTAATTCACTAATTATTAACTCATAAATCAACTAAAGAATACATCGATTGACTTGATGCATGGACGGTTCCGGTGGAGACCGGTGGAGGTAGGTGAAAGAGCAAGTGTGATATCAGTTGTGAATATCTTGGTGCATGAGTTTGCACCACACATTGATGGAGATGCCGTGAGGATTGCGCGATGCATACCGGGTGGATTCGAACTCGGTCAGGGCCAATATTCATCGGGGATTGTGCGTGGGGAGGGCTAACGAGGTGGAGAAGATCGGAGCATGTGTTTTCTAGATTTGAGCTTGTGTAGTGTGTAGCAATTGGAGATTGTACGGAGAGATTGTGAGAAGCTTTGTACGATGATTGTTACATGATCTCTATTATAAAATATACGGATAGTTGGGGGTTTTTAGCTTTAAACTCCCATAAATACTATGTTTATATGTGTGATTGTTTGTCGGTTTTAATGTGCGCATGCGATTGTTTATATTTCCGCGATTAATGATCAATGGTAGAAGAGATTATGTATTATGCATGAAGCTCAAATAGTGTGATCGGGATAATCTCGGTGAATAGTATAATATTTATTCAAATTTCTACATGGTATCGGAAGCTGATATTGATCATTGGGCAATTGCAAGACATTGACGGAATTTAGTTTTATCTTGGTGGAATTGAATTTGTAGCGAGTATTTTCTTGGTGTCGAAGTTGAGATGTATTTCAACGGATTACGATTGGAGTATGCCCTTGAGGGTAACAGTTATATTGCATGGAAGGACGGGATAGAGGTGGTGTTAGATGACAATGGGTTGAAGGAGTTCATAGATACGAAATTCCAAAGCCTACTTCTACGATGTTGCCGTACTTGACGCATGGCAAGAAGACGACAAAGTGTCAAGCGATTCGTTGTTGGAGGCGTGAAGGATCACATAGTGTCCAAAATTCATGGTAAGGCTTCATTCTTGATGTGGAAAACTGCGGTTATTCCAAAGCAAGAGCAACCTTGGAGAGTTTGGCTCAAGGATAGAAAGCTCAAAAACATAAAGATGGAAAAAGCGACGGTATGCCCAAGTACCTCACAAAGTTCACCCAATGCGGGGATGAGGGCGGGGTAGTAGGGGTGACTATAGATGACGGAATTGGTGAGCTTGGCTCTCCTTGGGCTTAGAAGAGTTGGCATTCCTATCAAGACTACGTCAATGGTCGAGAGAAATTGCCGGGATGGGAGAGACTTTGGTCGGATCTTGTGCAAGGAGAATGGAGGCAAAGTACCGGGGATGGATCTTCATCGAAGAACTCGATGAAGAGAATTGCGCTTTAATTTGCCAAATCAAAGAATGGGAAGAACAAGAAAGCTTCTCAATCAGATGGAAAGGCAAGAAGCGAGAACATGTCCAAGGTGAAGTTCTTTCTTGTCACCAACACGGAACATTATGCCACAAAATTTTCTACGAGAAGAAGAAAAAATAAAAGCGAGTGCTGGATTTGCAGCTGAGAGGCCTTGGGCTCGCGGTTTGAGCTAGATTTTCAGCGATCGCATGCTTGGTCTCAAGTCGGCCCGAGATCGGTGGTTTTGACGGTGGTCGTCTTTTCACATGACGGGAGATCGAGATTTGTTTGCGGTCTGGATAGAAAGATCTTGGAGTGCATCGAGATGGGCGATGATGGTAGATATAGTACGTATTATCGGTACCATTTCCTTTGAGAAGTCGTAAACCCTTCATATTGAAGGAAGTGATGCATGCTATAGGATTGAAGAAGAATCTTATCTCTTTGGTGATGTTAGAAGACAAGGGATATGATGTTGTCTTTAGCGAGGGGAAAGGCTTTCACAACGCGGTAAGGCAATTGGTGAGACCCCGAGAGGATAGGGGTTCGGAGTTAAGAACCTTTATCAATTGTAGGTATATGGCTGCGCGGCAACAGGAGCAAGGCGAAGGAGTGGTGAGCCGGGATGATGGTGAGTTGTGGCACCGCGAGTTGGGCCACCTTCACCATGGAGGCTTTGAAGATACTACGGCAGATTTCTCTTGGGCTTCCCTAAGGGAGCCCACTCTTGTGCGGTCGGATCGGTGCATGGGATGTACCTTGGGAAAATTTATGAAAGCCACCTTTCACGAGAAGAGTATTCACGCCACAATGATCCTTGAGAGAATTCACACGGACGTGTGTGCACCTTTCTCATTAACCTTCGACGACAAAGCACATGTATTATGTGATCTTTGTTGATGATTTTTCTAGCAGTGCTAGATCTTCTTCATGCGAAGAAGAGCGAGACATACTCAAATATCACAATGAGTTCAAGACGCGGTTGAGAAAGAATCGGGAAGCCGGAGTGAAGGCTCTTAGGAGCGACAATGGTGGTGAATTCATCTGCGAGGTGAATTCAAGGACTTTTGCAGCACAAAAGGAATTCGAAGACTTCATAGCACCTCATAACCCATAATTAGAACGAGGTTCTTTGACGGAAAACAAAACGATCATGGGTGTTGCACGAGTATTTGCATGATCGGGCCTTCCCATACTTGTGGGCTGAGGCATGCAATACTCGGTATATGTGCAGAACCATTGTCCTCACCAGATACTTGGCATGAGTACACCCGAGGAGGCGTTTTTACGGCAGAGACACGATATTTCCCATTTGAGGATTTTTTGGTTCCTTTTGTTTACATTCATGTGATGAAGGATGCCGAGGAAGAAGGCTGGAGCCTTTCCCGCCGAGAGGTTGGGATATTTGTGGGGTACAGCGATACACCCCACAACTATCGTGTGTATTTTCCGGAGCCGATCGCGAGAGCGTTGTGTGACGGGGGATATAAAATTTCATGAGGAGAAAGCCATGAAGTGTTCGCTTGAGAGGGAGCCACACTTTCATGCGGATGAGGAGCTATTAGTTCCTAAGGATGAGCCTTAGGATGCGGATCAACCACAAAGAGGAGGTTCATGGAGTGGAAGAGACCACTCGGGCGGCGCCAACCATCGATGGGCGGAAGCGCACTACGAAGGACTGACGGCGGCTCAAGATGTAGAGAAGGTTGTAGGAGCACCTACAACACGAGCGCGAACGAACGGTCACGGCCAGGTATCTTTTGGATACATGGCTCTTGTGAGCAAGTGTATCGTGATAGATCCATCCTCTTTCGAGGAAGGTGTGGAGGATCCGCATGGGTAGATGCTATGGTGGAAGATTACGATTCGATTGTCGAAACGTGCATGGTAGATTGTCCCAAGGCCGGAAGGGAAATCGGTGGTAGGTTCGAGATGGATCTACAAAGTGAAGCGAGAGCGGGCGAGCGAGTGTGGAGAAGTACAAGGCAAGATTTGTTGCCCAAGAGTTTTCACGAGATTAGGATCGATTATGAGGAGACCTTTACTTTTTGTTGCAAGGTATTCCTCCATACGAGGCGATTCTTACTCTCTCGAAGTGTAGATGGGGTGGCACATTCGTGGATGGATGTGAATACGCGTTCCTCCAATGGAGTCATTGAGGAGGAGGTGTATAGATCAGCCGAAGGTTTCGAGATCTTTAGCGGTGAGTCGCATGTGTGCGGGCTCAAAGAGAGCGCTATATGGGTTGAAACAAGCACCTCGTGCTTGGCACACATAGATAGACGGTTATTTCCTTGGACTTGGATTCTCCAAGAGTGAGGCGGATCCTAACCTATACCAGTTATGGTGGAGGATAAATTCTTGATCATTGTACTTTATGTAGATGATTTGATTTTAATAGGTGACGAGTTTGATCTTGTCATGCAAGGATGATCTTCAAAAGAGTTGAGATGAAGGATTTGGGCCTCCTTCATTATTTCTGGGATTGGAAATTTGGCAGTAGCAGTGGTGGACTATTTGTTTCTTAGGGTAAGTATGTCGGGAGATGCGGAGAAGTTCAACATGCATGGTGCAAGCACATTGATACTCCTCTTCACAGTGGATGGAGGAGAGGAGGATGCTACTTAAATGAGAGGTAGTGGATGCCTTGTTTATCGACGGTTGGCGGGGTTGCTTATGTATCGGGTCAATACATGACCCGACATATGCTATGTTGTTAACTTGACTTTCTGGCTATGGTTAAAGCCAACCAGAAAGCTCTTTTGGAAGGCGGGGAAGCATGTATTGAGATATCACCGAGTTACATCGGGATATGGATTATGGTACGGATAATTCGGATGAGGTGAAGGCGTGTGGCTTCACGGATGTAGGTGGGCGGGGAGCCTAATGGATAGAAAGAGCACATCTAGAGGATTTTGATATCGGGTCGACGGCGGTTCTTAATATAACGGGAAGCGAGAGATCCGTGGCACTCAATTCGGAAGAGGCCGAGTATATGGCAGCAAGTTTGGGCGCACGGAGCTATATGGATGAGGAAGATCTGGTCGGGTTGTTCGGTTCACACTTGGATCCTCACCCCATGATTTATTATGATAACGAGAGTTGCATCAAGCTCTCGGTTAATCCGATATTTCATGATAGATCTAAACACATTGACATGCGTTATCATCATATCAGAGATTGTGTGCGGCGGAAGGTCATGTTACTTTCATACATTCCTACGGAGGATCGGGATGTTGATATCTTGACGAGCGCTCACAGAGCAAATTCGAATACCACGAGAGGTAGGATAGGGTTTTCAGATAATCCATATCTTATTGAGAGGGAGTGTTGAGAATGCAACAAGATGATGAGCTTAGTGGAAAGAAGTCACCTTCATTAAGTGGGCCCTTGAGGAGCTATTTTTGCGCAAAATCTATTTTGGAGCTATGTCTATTTTTAGACATATGGATCATGTTCTATGAGTTATAGGATGCTATTTGTGGATGGTTGGTCAGAGTCGAAAAAAATAGATGGACTTCTATTTAGACATACCTGGCGGAATCTATTTTTCAGATTGCCGGTCTAAAAATAGATATGTCGAATATTATTAGCTCTTAATAATATTTGGACTCTAAACATTATCTTATCCTCTTGGAGCACTTCGAGTTAAGTGCACGGATGTGGCATAACGGTGACGAAGGAATTACACTATTCTGAGGGTTAAGTGGAGCTATTGCATGGAGACTTTAGTTAGAACTCATGTGAGAGAGTTTGGTGGAGTTGATTGAGGAAGTTAGTGGGATTGTATTCAGTTTAAACTCCAGTTAAACATAGTTGAGCTAGTTGTATCTAGATACAGCGGGGATTGATACACTAGTGAGTGGTGTGAATTAATTATTAATTAATTCACTAATTAATGTAAATCAACTAAAGAATACATAGTTCACTTCGGTGCATGGACGGTTTCGGTGGAGACCGGTGGAGAGGTAGGTAAGAAGAGCAAGTGTGACTATCGATTCCATGAATATGCGGTGCATATGAGTTTGCACCACACATTGATGGAGATGCCAATGAGGATTGCGCGATTGCATACCAGGTGGGTTAAGACTGGTCGGGGCCAATATTCATTAGGGATTACGAAGTAGGCGGTAACGAGGTGGAGAAGATCGAGCATGTGTTTTGCTAGTCTGTGCTTGTGTAGTGTGTAGCAGTGGAGATTTAGAGCTTGTGAGAAGCTTTGTACAATGATTGTTACATGATCTCTATTATATAACCTCATGATATTTGGGGGTTTTCAGCTTTAAGCTTTCCCATAAATCTTGTGTTTATATGTGTGATTGTTTATGGTTTTAATGTGCGCATGCGATTGTTTATATTTCCGCAATTAATGATCAATGGTAGAAGGGTGTATTATGCATGAAGCTCGATAGTGTGATCGGGATATTCTCATTGAATAATATAACGAGTTATTCAAATTTCTACACGTGTCTTTTGCCCGAGAGACTAGTGTTAATGAGTCGGTGTTAGTTGTCATGCCAAGGAGGGAGTGACAAGGTGTGTTCATTGGTAAGGCATGCTAGGGAACTCTTATAGGCATGTTAATAATTCCCAAAGTGTGCTTGGGAGTTCCAAGGTGTGCTAATTATCTCATGTGCCAATTAATAGTGCCAAGATATGCCAATGCATGCTAGGTCTAAGGATGTGGTGTAGGGTGCCGGGGTATATCAATATGTGTCGAGGCAACAAAAGGCGGGGCTTGATAAGAGGGTTAATAAGTCAAGACTTCATCTTTTTGAAAAGGGGCATTCTAGGCACACTAATAATAGGTCCCAATACATGCAAGTGCTAATGTATGTCAATGCATTCAACGAAGGTGTTCCGGGGGCATGCTAGGGACTATATGCGGCATGCTAACACATGATAGGAGAGTTCCATGTTGTGCTAGCACATGCCACCATGTGCTTGAAGTAGGTGTCATCATAAGATGTTCTAGGTACAAGATGTTCTAAGACATGTGGGGTGCTAGAAATGTTAGTGTGTGCCAAAGCATTAATTTAAGGTGTGCTCAGATTTTTGAGGATTGTTAGGTCTTTCTCATTAATAGAATTGTCGAGCTTGATTATGTATTAAATAATATATTTCTATACACGATAGTGGAACTTTATCTAAATGGAATTTTTCTAGATAATAAAAATAATAGATATGAATCATGTGTTGACTCATAGGAAGTCTCTATTTGACTAGTCATTACTTGAGGGAAATGATACCTTGTACTTCTTAAAAATTTAAGTGACCCCTAACCACTATGGCCTTGGACATATTATAAAAAATGCTCCACGAAATAATGGTATTAAATCGCTATCTTTTGAAAAAAAATATATTAACGAGGCACATAGTGTCATCAAAAACTCATTGGAATGATCAATGATGACAGACATTTGCAGTCATCACCAAAAGTAACAAAAAGAGCATTAGTGAGGGTCATTAAATTTCATCACTAGAAGTGTCACCAAGAAGAATTAGTGATGGGCTAACGACCCTCACGAAAAGTGAAATATCTTTGGTGAGGGACCATAAAGGACCATCTATATACACTTACGGTAGCTGACTTTTATTTTATCAATGATGACGGACATTTTTTGACCGTCACAAAAAGTAACAAAAAGAGCATTGGTGAGGTCATTTAAAAGTTCGTCACTAGAAGTGTCACCAAAGGAGTAGTGATGGGCCTTTAATGACCCTCACCAAAAGTGTCATTGAGAAAATGTCTTTGGTGATGGACCATAAAGGACTATCACTATATACACTTACGGTGATGGTTTGAAATGGCCAGTAACCATATGTGACATTGTTGTGGACCTTAAAGGTCCGTCCACAAACATGACCCTCACCAATGTGCTTTTTTTCTTGTAGTGCCTAAAACACCTTTTTCACTTTTGAAATCTTTAAGCCCCCCCGAGGCTTATCGCCTAGCCCCTCCTTCATATGACTTAAGGCCTTGCAATCGAGCGCTTAAATCCTTGAAATCATCTTTTGAAGCCTTATTTCCTTCTTTATTTTCATTCCCGTCATATAAATTTTTAAACAAATTTAGACCGTTGATCTACTCGGATCAACGACCATTAACCTTATCCTTCCGCCGTTCATTCCCTTCCCTTCTTCCTTTCAACATTATCCGCTCCCCTTTCGTGACCGTTCAATCCTAGAAGATCTAACGGTTGGGATTTAACCGATAGACAACTCCTTTGGGACCTACCTCCAGCCTCATGAAATACCTATCACTCGCCACCCCTTTTTGTATTCCTATCACCCCTTTCGTTGCAGATTTTCCCATGCGTACGTGCGCACCATACGTACGGGTCCTCCGATACGACGGCGGATGTTGCGTTTCGCAAAACTTTTGCACCCAAGGTTTAACACAAAATTATGCGAAATAAGTGGTTTTAGGAGGGATAGGTGTCAACGGGTGTATGGAATTTTTTTTTTTGGATGATACCGCTTACCCCAAACGCAACGCGGAAATTGATGTCGGTTTTCGCTTTACCGCCCTCGCCACTTTTCTTTCATCTTTTAATCCTGGCAGTCGATCTACCGAGATCAGACGGATGCATTTTGATCTCCTTCGTTTCACTTTCCACCATGATTTTTCTCCCAAAACATTTCACCAGCGATCTTGACCTTTGATTATTCTAATCAACGGCTCTGTTCAACCTCGCCCCAAACCTCCAGCCGTTGTTAAACCTAATTTCGCGGGATTTTCATAATTTTCGTTTGTTTTTTGCGAGTTATATGGGTTTTTCCACGGTTTAAAAATGAAACAAAGGCCGAGGGATGACGATCCACGGAGCCATTATTCATGCGAAAGGAGACCAGCGGGGCTTTTAATTCCGTTTTTGTCGATGCATCTTGACCATCGACCCTTACATATGAACCCTCCCGGCGCCATTACCACTTGTACATCCAGCCAGCAAAAGTTTAAAAAGTACCGGTAATGAAGAAGAGGAATTGAAAGCGGGGTTAAAACAAATTGAAGAATAAGAAGCCTAATCCACGGTCGGCAAAAGTTAAAGACCGAAGATGAAGATCAAGGCTAGTTAAAGCTAAACATGATTAAAAATAGATCAAGAGTTTTTAAGGTAAAATAGAGAAAAATATCGGCAAAAGAGGCCTCACTTTGCCACATCGAAGGCTAATTGAATCCTCTTGACTACCAAAGAGCCACCTGCGAGGCTTTTCATAAATCAAAAGAAGGCATAGTTATTGCCTAGTCGGTGATATTTTGTTTAAAGACAACCGGAGTTATTTCAGCTGCCTAAGAGTTTTAAAGTCCATGAAGTATGCTAGGTAGCCTAAAAAATTAATGAAAACCAATTAATACGAAATATCGAGAAAACTTCTCTATTGAACCCCTCAAAGATGAAAGCATTAAAGCTTTTAATAATGTTAATTTAACTAGAGATTCTTTTATTTCATCCCACCTCCTCATTTCTTCTATAAATAGTTTTGAAGAAGGTAGAAGTTGGTTGGTTATTGGATTTCTAATGTAATAGTTGTTGTATCAAATCATTGTTGAATGTAAATAAATTCTGAAGCCTCTGAAGCTATGTTAAGTTATTGAAGAAGTTAGGTGAGAAGAGAAGTTGTTGTTGTGATGAAACATTGGACATGTAGTTTGTAATTGGATTGACAATCAATATACAAGGCGATTTTTGGGATCTGGTCTATATCATTGGTGAAGTACCTCTTACTATTATTTTTTTCCTTTCATGTATGCCATTTTGTTCACTTTTCTGCGATAAAGAGCGACAAATATAGAGCTAGGATTTACTATTATAAGTACTCTACTCTTACTTATAAGCTTTATCTTTATGTTTTCCTCCAATTGTGTATTTAAGAATGACTTAAAGTTAAGTGTAAACATTATCAAGGAATGTTGGTTAGTCCATGTCTTGATGTACGGGGCTTGAGAAGGAAGTTCTTTAATGATATTTTCATTACATGCTAAGTAGAGTTAAACTAGAAAGGTTTAGGGTTTACTTTTTTGTCTTCTAGTTCTTTCTCCAAAGTTTTTTTTTAAGGTTTCCTAAGAGTATGCTAAAGGGCTTTGATTTTAATGAAACTTGCTTGATCTTAAAATTTGCACTTTGTTTTCTTATCATTTTTCATTTCTTCGAAAGTAGTCATGTGGAATGTTTTGGATTGTTTTGTATGATAAGTTAGCTTTAATACAAACTTGTCCAAAAGAAGTTTATGGTTAGCCATGTCATTTGGTTGGTTTCAAACATTTGCTTAAAAAGGCTTTTCTTGTATAGAAAGTTGATAAATCCTTGTTGAAATTATTGAATTTTTTCACTTTCTCAACACTTTTAATATTCCATTCCATCATTTAATCTAAAGGATCTTTTGATATAGATGACTTGCCCCTTGGACCACTCTTGAAATTGTTGTACAATTAAACCTTTTGTGACTCCATTTTCCCAATGGTTTAAAGTTGTTTTCATACTAATCCTATCTCTTTGAACACATCTCAATATACCTACATCTTCACGTTTGGAAATATTTCATTTTGTGATATTCCATCCGATTAGACATACACGACCAACCAAACAAAAAAACACTTTCTTAATAACTAGCCCTAATATCATACTAAAACCTTAAAAGATAAATCAATCTTTGCACTTATATAGATATCCCTCTCTGGATTCGGGAAGACTAGATCCTAGAATCCCAAAGTGGTTTTGAATGTAGTCTCTGCAACATTTGAGTCTTTCCACTCTACTAAATTACGAGAGGCCTAACATTTCCGGCGACCATATCTTGGGGATCTTCTGAGTAATAGATAACTTCACAACTCAGATTCTCCCATTTTAAACAAATGAACCAAGTGTGCCCTGAGGTGGTTTTGATTGTTGATGGTCAACAACTTTCATGCCACAATCAAGTAAAAATTCTTCACACAGTGACTCCGCCCGAACATCGGTAGGCTTTCTTGGAATTTTCCTTAGTTTTCTAAGAGACTCTACTTGGGAATTCGGTGAAATCCTTAAAACAAAACATTCGGCCTTCGGTGCGATATAAGTAGCTCTCTTCAAGCACTACCAAATCAAATGGTAATCATGATAGGACTTATTTGAATAAGTGACAAACTAAGTAACCCTTATGATTCTCATAGAGCCTTATCAAACCTTGAAGGAGTCGGCTAGCTAAGCCATAAGAGTAAAATCTGTTTGTCTCATCACCATAGCTAAGTGTTGAAATAGATTTAGGACACTCTCATAACCCATAGGACTATAAAAACCGGAAAATTCAAAATAGTACGGATGGGCTTCATAGTAAACATGGTGGTGGAGCCATAAAACATTTTACCTTCACAAAAGCTAAAAATTTTCCACCTGGTGACTCCACAATCTAAATAGACCTAAATACTCCATTGGGAAATCCATTAATATCATAATATCATACAAACTCGGTTAAGAAGACTTAAAGGATTAAAGTTTTCTTGCTAAAAATCGATTAGCCTCATGAATATTGTCATATTTGGTTAAACTTTTCTTGTTGTTGAGTCCACGAAAACATAGCATAGTGGCTTCTAGAAGAGTTCATACTAGAGCATATCTACGGCCCAAACCCTCCCGAGATAGTTGATAATCCTGAAAGCATACTTAATAAGTCTTCTAGAGCTCAAGCTTCAACTATTTTCAAACCGGTCAAAGAGATAATTCTGTTCCTAAAAACCTTACGGCTCTACAAGATTCACAATTTGACTTAAGAAACCCTTCACAATTAGGTCACTTGATGATACGGATCAAATATATTTTGGGTCTCTACCTTCATCCCAAGATAGAGGTGAATATCACGATAAACGGAGAGAAACTATTCCACCTTATTTACATTTCCTTCATAATTTTGGTTTCTCTCATCCAAGATGTTTGCTCAAAAATCTCTTAACTGGTCCATCCAATTGTGTTTCCCATATACCCCACTGTTCAAACCACACCATTCCATAAACTCCTCATTTACATCCTCCACCTGCAAACCCTCCATTTTTCCACAACCTCTATCATGGCAACATGGTATGCTCCCCTAGTCCTTCCTTTACCTCTATTCAATGCCTTACAAGACTATCGGTCAAAGATACCATTATATGATGCCGGTGGCACTCATTTTGCTTCACAACATGTGGACAAGATGAATGACTACTTTGATAGAAATGAGATTGATGATGAAAGCTGTCAAACTTAGTTTATTTGCTCAAAGTCTAGGGAGAAGCAAGAAAATGGTTTAAAATCTTAACCCTAACGGTATTAATGATCTCCAAGCTCTCCATCCATTATTCCTAAACAAATGGAAGTTAGAAAAATCCTCTCCAAATAATTTCAAACTACAACAATTTCAAAAGAAACAGTTTGGAGAAAGTGTTCAAAATTATTGCACTAGATTCAATAGTGTTTATAATGCCTTTGAAATTAAAACCTCCACAAGGCTCAACCAGCAGCCAAATTTCTGAAGAATTTGATCATGAAATGGCCTATCGGCTTAGAGAAAGAGATCTTTGACTTTAGAAGATATGCGAAAGGAGCCTTAGGCACACGTGAAGTAAATTTGATTGAGAAAAGAGCTAGGATGAGGAATGAGAAAAAAGTATCATTTAGGGAAGAATCTTGCACCCTCCACATCTAGCTCAAAAATAGAAAGGATGATGGAGGAAATAATGAAAAAGATGAGCATACTTGAGAGAGCACAATTTAGAGAAAACCAATCGGCTCCCAAAATAGAAATCAATCTCAAAATCAAAATCATAACTTTAGGAGAAGTCAACCTCAAAACGGACGGAAGAGAGGATGATCAACGGATGGGACCTCGTTTTCAAGAAAAATAATAGCAAGTGAGGTTGAAGAAACAATTGAACAAACAGAGGAGATTACATAAACATGTTGGGAGTAGGTAGTGACCATTTTGATGTTCCTATTAATAGAAAACAAGGTCTATACACACACTATGATGATAAAGACGAGAGGATGAATATTACTATCAAGAGTTGGAAAATGTCATCATAGAAACCCCAAAAAATAATATGATCTTAGGAGTAAAGAATCGAAACTCCCAAAACTAATATCTTTGTCAATTCTGCAAAAAACGGCCATTTTGTGAGCGAGCCAAAAATAAAACAAAAGGACAAAATAGTGGTTGTAAATTCGATCAAAACAAAGAGAAAGGCACTCAAATTAATGAAAAACGAGTGCGGACTTTAGCGTTAGCACCTCAGCTAGTGCTCCTATTAAAAAATTTTGACCAATGTAAATAGAGGAAATTAGCAAGCTGATTTCTTGATAAAGTAGTGATTAACAAGGATGAAACAAACATTGTAAAGTCGGATGCATTTTAGTTTGGAACAAGAAATTTCCAAGATTAAAATCTACGATTTCCCCTCCACTAAATTAATCACCCAAGATGTATATAGATCACAAATTTTGAAAGCTTTCAACATAGCAGAAAATAATGACAACGTTAACCTCAACAATGACCCATTTCGAGCTCTTATTTGGTCCTAAGATTGAGGGAAGATACCAGAAGGACCCCATCCCTCCATTTTATGTTAGTTTGAAAATTCATGGCAAAATTTTACACAATGCTATGCATGACTCAGGGCCTCTCACAGCTTAATGCCCAAAAGAGTGATGGAGAGCCTAGGCCTTCAGAAATTGCAGACCTTACAAAGATCTATACTCCTTTGACTCGAGTGAAATGTTTAGGCTTGATAAAAGACCTTTGTGTGAACTTAGCACAAATTCCGGCCAAGTGTTTAGTGATGGATATTGTAGTGGGCTGATGTACCCCCCAAATATGGTATGTTGTTATCAAGATCATGGGGAGCTAAGTTACAAGGAACAATGCAAATGGATATGACGCCTAATGCTACCATCCACATTTTTTTAATCAAGCTAGAAAACTTTATAGGGAATCTCACATGAGATACATAGTCGGTAGCGAAAAGTGGACAAATATGCTCTTTATTTTGTACATACGAGGGCCTTGACTCATTTATTCTTTTCAATAATGAAACATTCAATGAGCAAGAAACCTTAAATGACTTAGTGGCTACCCCCTCAACGTAACGAAGGGAAGATACGGAAAAGGAGGAAGACAAGACGAAGTATCAAAAGACAGGTTTGCCAAATCAGAAAATCATAGCAAACTAATCACGGGTCTAGAGCTACAAAACAATCCTCCATTAGTTGTCAACCTTGAGAGTCAAAGAAGAATCCTCAACTTAATGAAGAACATGAGGAAGCTGAACCAAATTCAACATAGTGCTAACCTACAAGAGCAATCCAAAGCACATAAGATAAAGAGGATAGTAGCCAAACTAGTAAATCTGAAACTAGTCCTCTTTGGAGTATGAATTTTGATGGGTATTGCACTAAGAACAATGCGGGTGCGGGCATATGGATACACAACACAAAAAACAATCTGTCTTTGGAAAGTTCTACCAGGTTAAATTTTCAATGTTCAAATAAACGTAGGCTTGAGTATGAAGCCCTCCTTTTAGGCCTACACTTATTAAAAAGATTAGGGGCCAAAAGGATAAAAGTTCATGGGGATTCAAAGTTGATTATTAGGCAAGTGAATGGGGAATATAGTGCCAAACACCCCGAGACTTAGAGCCTATAGAAATGATGTTATGGACTGTTAAAAACATTTGATGAATTCCAACTTATCTTTGTCCCAAGAAACCAAAATATCCTTGCTAATGGATTAGCCTTTAACTGCCAGACTTGTCTAACACCTTATGAAACCAAACAATGCACCACCCAAGTCAAATTTAGACCGAACATTTCCGGACAATGAAAAATCTTGGCAAGTTTTTGATGGAGATAAACAAATAGAATACTTCTTACGAGTCCGAAATGAATTTGAGCCACCAAGTTCGGATTCGGATTATGAGAATGATTGTCCTATTGAAGAAAATCCACTTGATGAAGAAGTAAAGTCTCTAAAGATTATTTGATATAAATGTTTGTTATCTAATAAACACGAACATACCCACGAAATTAGTCATGATTTAGAAAAATAAGACTTAGAAATGGTGCAATCTAACACTCAAAGATTTTCAAAAGGACTTGTCCCATTAGAAGAGTTGTTTGATTTCAATGATGTTGCCAAAAAACCAAAACTAGAACTGTGGAAATGAAGTGGAAGAATGTAACATAGGTGGTGAACAAAAGCCAAAAATGATTAAACTATCTAAAAAACCTTGCCAGCTCACATTAAACTGAAATATATTGAGTTGTTTAGAGAATTTTCTGATGTATTTGCATGGATTTGTGAGGATGAAATCATATGACACAAAGATAATTCAGCATAAAGATGCCCCTCAAGGAAAACCAAAAGCCCTATAAACAAAAGTGCCTTGAGAATAAACCACTGTTCAATTACCCTTGGTTGAAAGAAATTAAGAAAATGTATGATCTTTGGAATTATAGTCTTTGTTAGGTATTTAGATTGGGTATATAATATTTTGTCGATTAGGAATAAAACATGAGAAATAAGGCTTTGTATTTATTTTAGAAACTTAAACAAAGCCTCATTAAAAGAAACTACCCTTTACCCAAGATGGATCATATTTTACAAAAAGTAGTTGGTTCTAAAAGAATTTCTTTGCTAGATGTCTTCTCAAGTTACAATCAAATTCTAGTATCCACGATGATCAATTAACTTGACCTTTACCACACCTTGGGGTAATTTTATGTATGTGAAAATTCCCTTTGGTTTAATGAATGTTGGTGCTATGTTTCGAGCCATGGATATTGCATTCTCGGAAGAATTAGGCTACTTCATCATTATCTACCTTGATGATATCACTTTTTTTCCAAAACAAATGAAAGAACACCTAGAACACTTGAGAAAATTCTTTGAGAAATGCGGAAGATATGGGTTATCTTTAAATCCAAAGAAAACAATGTTTGGTATCCAATAAGGTAAACTACTTGGACACATCATATCGAGGAGAAAGGGATAAAGATAGACCCAAAAAAGATGGAGGGTATGTGCAAATCAATCATCCTAGAAACATCAAGGAACTTCAATCTTTCATTGGAAAAGATTAATTTCTTGAGAAGGTTCATACCCGATCTAATTTGAACTCCTTAGAAATATGACTAATATGCTTAAAAAGAAGGAGTTAAATGGACCTTAAACAAATCATTTGAGCTTGGTAAAACAAGGATTAATCAAAACACCGGTTCTCATTAGTCCTGATTTTACAACGGATTTCTTCATTTTTTCATTTGCATCGGGAACACACGGTGGGCGATGTCCTATTCTGAAGAAAAACGTGAAGGGATAAGAGCGAGAAAATTGCATTCTTTAGTAAGGCATTAAGAGATGCACCTTTGAAGTACAATATCATGGAAAAACAAGCCTTTGCCTTAGTCAAAGCTTTAAAGACCCGGAAGTTTAAATTTTACATTCCCACATAATTGCATTTGTGCCAAATTCAGTTGTAAAAGACATTTTAACCCGCGGGATCTAGACGGAAAAAGGGAAAGTGGATTCTTTGTGATACTTGAATATGATCTAAAAATAAAGCCCACTAAGCTCATAAAAGGTTAAGGACTAGCAAGATTAATGTTGAGTCTAATTTTGAAGCTCTTGATATAAACATGATAGATGCATTAGATGAACGGGAGGAGTTACCAACTCCATTGATTTGAAAATCATTTTTTAAGTTGTTTTCGGCTTAGTATCTTTGATATTTTATATGTTTGCTCAATTTAAATACACCTCTAGTTTTTCCAAAACAAAGGCAAGATTTTAAAGTTGAAGTTGTTAATTACTACATTTTGGATAGATGTATATATTGGAAAATTCTAGTGGATTATTGCTTAAATGTTTGCACGAGAGTGATGCGGATAAGATCAAGCATGAGTTCCATGAAGGAGAATGTGGAGGCCACCTCTATTGGAAGACAAGCGCAATAAAATCCTTAGAGCTGGTTACTATTGGCCCTCTCTTTCAATATATCCATAAAATGATTATTTCCTGTCACAAATGCCAACTTTTTGAAGGCAAAATAAAATTGCTTCCCTTACCTACGCAACCAATCATGAAATTTGAAGCTCCTTTTTCGAATGGGGTCTAGACTTCATTGGGGAAATCCATCCTCCCTCCTTCTGCCCAACATAGATGGATCCTCAGCACACTGAGACTATTTTACCAAATGGATAGAAGCCATCCCTTCTAAGGAAGCCAATGACTTTCTGTCATCATAAAATTCCTTGAAAATCATATCTTATCTAGATTTGGTTGTCCTAGGAAAGATTATCAACGACAATGTCTTTGCTACATTTGGATCCAAAAACATGGTTCATTTAAATTCGTAAATATCGAGATTACATTAGGTCATTCTATTGCTTATTACCCTCAAGGTAATGGGTTGGCGAAGAATCCTCAAACAAAAGTTTGGTGAACATAATCAAGAAGTTGCTGGAAGACAATAATAAATCATGGCACACAAAGCTAGTACACGGACTATGGAGGTGACAGTTAACATAAGAAATCAATTGGAATGTCACCCTACCCGGCTAGTTTATGACAGATGCAATTTTTCTTGAGTCTAGGAGTGCCGATCCTTAGGTTGATCCAAGTACGATCGAAGAAAATGATATGATAAGAAGAATAAGAGTCAAAATTAACGTGGAATAAATGCACGGAGAAAACAAGACCGTAGGAATAGGTCAAATTCGGCGTGGAGATTTGGACGGACCTTTGTTCGATTATCGGAGGTATTAGTTGGGTGGTTTCATTAAAAAAACCGCCTGTTCGCCACCGCTTTGGTCCATAGGTGAAACCACAAAGAAAAAACCCGATCCAATACATTTGCGCCCGTCACACGAGAAAATACCACCCTTATCGCGCGATTTCCCGGGCATTAATCTTCGGTTCTAGAAAAAACACGATATTGATGAAATCGTTCAATGCGGAAGCGGTGGATCAAAGGCTCGCAACCAAAGATGCCTTGGTGTAAGCCGAGGTATGGAGTCATGGTTTACATTAAAAAAATTTTAAATTAACAAATGAAAGTTGAATGTTTTTGGTGGGCCCGAGTATAAGGCTAATGTTGAATGAGTTAACCGTTACAATGGTGGTTAATATTTAACGCTTGGGTATCGGTTCAAAGGCTTCAAAATATTGTTATAGTATCATAATACTATGGTCAAGATAACCTATCCCTCTTTTATAAGTCAAGGTATTAGGCTGCGGAATAGTTACGCGTTGGTTGAAGTGTTCAAAGTCGGGAGTCTAATGGGTTCATCAATTTAAGCCAAAACTTGGGTATTTGTTTAACAAAGGATTTGAATGTCAATTCATATACCTTAATGCCTCATTTTGGAGGATTGATTATATATGTGGTGATGAGTTAAACAGTAAAGGCGGGTTTGGGACGGATACCAGTAGTATTGCGCAAAGTGAAAGCTGTAATAATTTTTTATGAAAAAAATGTGATGTATGTTGCGGACTGACGCGTGGCCAAAAGTGGTTTGTAAAAACCACATTCATCGCATGATTTCAGAGAGATAACCTCCGTGAACTTCCATAGCGCGATATCCATTCATGTTCGTTCGATCCGTGGTTGGAGAGCAATACACTGGAGACCATCGGATCCATTAGGCAGTTAACCAAGGTATGTCATGGGACCCATACGAAGTTAATGTTTAAATGTTTGTTAACAATTGATGTGGGTGAACAGAGTTGTGGGCCCAGAAGTCCCTGTTGATATATGCATCAGCGTGTTGGTTTAACAAAGTCAACCAATGAACTTAAACCAAAGATTAATACACTGTGGGGCCATATCAATTATGTTGATATTTGAACTTAAACCTAATGTTGTTGATAGAGTATGAAAGAGCATTATATATGCGTAGTGGGGTCCACAGTGAACCATCGCATCGACAGAGAACAAGAGACGTAGAGAGACGAACAAATTGAAAATTGCGATTATGATTGAGCGATTGAATGTTAGCCATCAGATTGGATGAAGGATGGATGGCAGATATGTGAGTCGCTTGATTACATGGTGGGACCTTCACGAATCGCAATGGCGAAAATCAAATGACCAAAGGCACAAGAGTTCTTCTAAATGTTGCAATTGCGATTGAAAAGATAAATGGGGCGGAGTGTATTTGTAATGTGGGATCCATACAAAAGGAAAAAGGTTAATATATGTTTACTCCGAGTTTTTAACCAAAGCTGAAGAGTAAATGGAAAGTAAAGCAACAAGTATATGTATGAAACAATATATATATATATATATATATATATATATATATATATATATATTTGTGAACAGTGAACCATCGCATCGGAGTGAAAACAGAACATCGGAACATACCATTGAAAGTTGCAATTGCGATTAATCGCATCGAAACTATCGCAAAGGAATTAATCGCATCGGAGTAAAGGCAGAACAACGGAACATGTTAATGAAGTTTGCGATTGTGATCAATCACATCGGAACCATCGCAAGAGGAGTAATCGCAATCAAAAATCATCGGAGGAGGCTCATCGCATCGGAGAATAAGAAAAGTTCGGCTAGTGGGCCCGAAAGGGTGTTTTCTATATTAAAATGATCTATTATTATTTCACCGAGAGTTATTTGCGTTATATAAAAAGGCAGTTATAAATGCAGGAGTTACGCAACTACAGTGAACAACAGAACATGCAGAAACGGAAAAAGATAGAGACAGCAGCAGAAAAGACAAACACACGGTGATCCAAAAGCTGAATGGGTTGATTTGAAATCCATATTGTAACTGAATGTAAATGTTTTAATTGGTTTTATATTGTTTTTGATGCATTGGCAAGTATCTGGAGGAAAACAAAAATCCCACTGTAATATTGAAACTAGTACATATTATAATATTTTTATGAATATGCTGGATAAGGAAAGGCAAAGGCAAAAGTCAAAGAGTCATGGCTGTTCACTTTGAATTCCCTGTGGAATACTAATAGTCATGAGGCAAACTATATAAATGATATCACATTGATATGCATAGAGAGGTTAGAGAATGCAGAAATGAAGTAGTGAGGCAGAGAAGAAGGAGGAACTGATAGAGATTTTGAGAAAATGTAGAGATGTTGCAAGGTAGATATGAAAGCTGGTGCACGACAGTGAAGATGGTACATAATAGAGCTGATATCCAGGTAAATCAGCAAGTGTGTTTTTATGAAAGAGTGAGGAAGTTGGAGCTTCCCTATCGAGTTGTAGCTTGATAGATGTTAGTTGTAGTTGACTGAGGTTGGAGCCTCCTGTAGGTTGGTGCTTGCAGAAAATTGATGGGAGTTGGAGCTTCCTTGCAAGTTGTAGCTTGCAGAATTGAGGTTGGAGCCTCCTATGGGTTGGTGCCTACAAAAAATCATTGGTGAGAGGGAGTTGGAGCTTGCCTTTGCATCACAACAATAATAAGATGTGGTTTTCTCCCTTATGGGTTTCCGCTTATATCTGTTGTCTATGTGCATGATGTTTATGTGTTGATATGGTGTTTCTAATCTGCTTAATACTTGCTGCTCCCATATTAGATTGTTGTTACATTATCTTAACACTTGCTACTCACAAATTAAGATTTCCCCAATATTGAGTTGATCATGAAATGAAGGTGTTAATAAAGTCTAATGAAAATTTTTAAAAGTCCATTAATGTGTTAAACTGATTCACCCCCCCCCCCCCTCAGTTTAACTAAGGGTTCAACACAATGATTTCAGCATTGGTGATAAAGTTTTGAAGTGAGATTCTAGGAGAGAATATAAGGGAAAACATGGAAACTTTGATAACTTATGGCTAGGCCCTTATCTCAGTCATTCTACTGCTGGTAATAATTCTTATTTCTTGTAGGAATTGAATGGAATTAAACTTCTTGGAGGTCCTGTCAATGGCCGGATACTCAAACATTATTTTTCTTGACTATACCAGTTTGAAGCTTTTTCATTTTTTCTCATTGTAAATATCATATCTGAAATTGCATTCAAAGTTAGAAAAATAAAAATACAAAAACAATAGAAAAGAGAAAAGAGGGCAGATAAAAACAAGAAAGGTACAGCCCCATACCAAAAAATAGAGACAAAATCTGAAAGTGTGCAAGCTCAAATGCCACTCCTAAAAACACACTTCTAGTTAGTCCTACAGCCTAATCATGAATACTTAGCTTCTTAATTTACTGTTGATAGGTTAGTGAATTAGATCAGCCAAACAACTCAATCTTGGCTTATTAGTAAGGTAGATTAGGATAGAGAAACAATGGTTCTAAAAAACTCAAAACTTGAACCAGAAAATAAAGAGAAAATACAGCTCAAACAAATTCGAAATCAAAGCTAAAGAGATAATGAAGGATGTTTTAGTTTTCAGATCTCAAGCCTTCACATTTTGTTTTAAATTTCATGCAAATTTTAGTCTATGTGCAGCTTGTTTTTATGCCATAGATCAGTAGCAAGTTAGATTGTTCAATCCTGGCTTGGCTGCTTTTAAATTTCCTGTTTTAGAATTTAGAGAATAAAACTCTGTCAGACAGTTTAATCTTGATAGATAATAGTTTAGGTAGAGAATTTATGAACTCAACTGTTTAAACTGAGTTCATGGAGGAGTAAGAGTAGACTTAGACTAGTTTTATGTTTTTTCAAAAGAATAAAATGTTTATGAAAAGAGTTTGCCAATCCAAATGCACTCTGAAAGAAGAAAAAATGTTAGGATCATTAGGAATGGGTAGGTAGAGATGTTGTTTTGATAGAATTCCATTGTTTCAAATTGTCTCAAAGATTGTTAGATCAAAGAAGGTCAGCCAAAGAAAATAAAAGTTGATGCCCAATGGATGAAGGCACTGGTTAGCTTCCAGAGAAATTGTCTAAAGTTCTTGACACCTTCAAGAAGGTGCCATCCCCATGTGGAGCCACTGTTAGCCACCTATAAAAAATTTCCATATCAAATGGTGGCTAAATCTCTTTTGGCCTTCAAGAAACAATTCATTTCCAAATTGTGAGTTCTTGAAGTCTTATGATGATCTTTACCCTTTGAGTTAATCTTCACTGTTGTTTCCCTCATAGTCCTAAAGTACCTGTTGTTTTACCAATAGAAAACTGCTTAAGAGGCTCCATTCTCCATTCATACACTTCTCCATTTCACTCTTATCAAATCCCCTTTTTTCCCTTTACCCCCCTTCATAAAATCCCTCCATTAACCTTCATTTAAACCTCTAATTCATTCCAAAAACCATTTTAAATTTTATGTTCTCCTTTCATTTGGTTTAAAAACTCTTACTTCACCTATCAAAACCCCTATTTTGGCTTAAAAACACTATTTTTTTGGGCCTAAAACACCCTTTTTCACTTTTGAAATCTTTAAGCCCCCAAGGGCTTATTTCCTTTAGCCCTTCCTTCATATGACTTAAGGCCCCACAATCAGGTGCTTAAAGCCTTAAAATCCTCTTCCGAAGCCTTATTTCCTTCTTTATTTTCATTCCCGTCATATAGATTTTTAAACGAATTTAGACCGTTGATCTACTCAGATCAATGGCCATTAGCCTTATCCTTCCGCCCATTTCATTTTTCCCTTCCCTTCTTCCTTTCAACATTATTTGCTCCCCTTTAAATCTTGAATGTTTGTTGCTAAGATCCAATGGTCGAGATTTAACCCGATAGACCCGACTCCTTTGGGACCTACTAACCACCTCATAAAATACCTATCCACTCACACATTGCCACCTGTATTCCATTATCATCCCTTCTGTGAAATTTTCCCGTCGCATGCAATCCGCACCATAGGATCTGGGTCCTCCGATCTGACGGCGGATGTTACGTTTCGCAAAAATTTTGCGCCTGAGGTTTAACACCAAAAAATTATGCAAAATAAGCGGTTTTAGGAGGGACAGGTGTTAGCAAGTTTATAGAATCACGTTCTATTTTTACGATACTGCTTACCCCCCAAACGCAAAGTGAAAACCACTGCCGGTTTTCTGCTTTACCATCGCACTCACCACTTTTCTTTTCATCTTTTAATCCTGGCCATTGATCTCTGAGATTGGACAGTCCCATTTTTATCTCGCCCTTGTTTCACTTTCCACCATGATTTTCTCCCAAAACATTTCACCAAGCGATCTCGACCATTGATTATTCTAATCCAATGACTCCTGTTCAACCTCGCGCCCAAACCTCCAAAGCAGCTATTAAACCGATTTTCGCAGGATTTTTATAATTTTCGTTTGTTTTTTGCAGGTTATATGGGTTTTTTCCACAGTTTTAAAAATGAAAATAAGGCCAGGGATGACGATCCATAGGCCATTACTCGTGTAGAAAGGGGACTAGCAGGGTTTTTAATTCTGTGTTTGTTGATGCATCCTGACCATCGACCCTTACATGAACCCTCCAGTGCCATTACCACCTGTGCAGCCATCAGCAGAAGATTAAAAAGTATCAGTAATGAAGAAGAGGAATTGACAGGGTTATAGGCATAATATTGAAGACTAAGAAGCCTAATCCACAATCAGCAAGGATTAAAGACCCGAAGATGAAGATCAAGGCTAATTAAAGCCTAAACATAGACCAAAAATAGATCAAAAGAGTTTTTAAGGTAAAATAGAGAAAAATATCAGCAAAAAAGGCCTCCACTGCCACATCAAAGGCTAATTGAATCCTTTTCAGCTACCAAAGAGCCACCTACAGCTTTCATAAATCAAAAGAAGGCATAGTTATTGCCTAGTCAGTGATATTTTGTTTAAAGACATCCAAAGTTATTGCCAGCCTGCCTAAAGAGTTTTAAAGTCAAGAAAATCTGCCAAGTGGCCTAAAAACTTAATGAAAACCAATTAATATAGAGAAATATCAGAAAAATTCTCTATTGAACCCCTCAAAGACAGAGAAGCATTAAAACTTGTATTAATTGAACTAGAGACCTTTTCTTTCGTCCCACCTCCTCATTTCTTCTATAAATACTTCTGAAGATGAGACGCTGGTTGGTTATTGGATTTCTGATGTAATAGTTGCTGTATCAAATCATTGTTGAATGTAAATAAATTCTGAAGCTCTGAAGCTATGTTAAGTTATTGAAGAAGTTAGGCTGAGAAGAGAAGTTGTTGCTGTGATGAAACATTGGACATGTAGTTTGTAACTAGATTGAAAATCAATATACAAGTTGATTTTTGGGATCCTGGTCTATATCATTGGTGAAGTACCTCTTACTATTATTTTTTTCCTTTCATGTATGCCATTTTGTTCACTTTTCTCTGATAAAGAGCAGCAAATATAGAGCTAGGATTTACTGTTAGAAGTACCCTACTCTTACTGATAAGCTTTATCTTTATGTTTTCCTCCAATTGTGTATTTAAGAATGACTTAAGTTAAGTGTAAACATTATCAAGGAATGTTGGTTAGTCCATGTCTTGATGTGCAAAACTTGAAAGTAAGTTCTTGAATGATATTTTCATTACATGCTAAGTAGAGTTAAACTAGGAAGGTTTATGGTTTTCCCTGTCTTCTAGTTCTTTCTCCAAAGGTTGTTTGAAGGTTTCCCTAAGAGTATGTTAAAGCAGGCTTTGATTTTAATGCATCTTGCTTGATCTTAAGCTGCACTTTGTTTTCTTATCTATTTTCATCCCTTCTGAAAGTAGTCATGTGGATTACTGGATTGTTTGTCTGATAAGTTAGCTTTAATACAAGCTTGTCCAAAGAAGTTTATGGTTAGCCTTGTCCTTTGGTTGGTTTCAAACAGTTGCTTAAAAAGGCTTTTCTTGTATGGAAAGTTGATAAATCCTTGTTGAAATTATTGAATTTTTCCATTTTCTCAACACTTTTAATGGTCCATTCCATCATTTAATCTAAAGGATATTTTGATATAGATGACTTTCCCCTTGGACCACTCTTGCAATTGTTGTACAATTAAACCTTTTGTGACTCCATTGCCCAATGGTTTAAAGTTGTTTTCATACTAATCCTATCTACTGAACAGTTCTCAATATACTTGCATTTTCACCTTTTGGAAATCTTTCATTTTGTGATATTCCATCCAATTAAATATCATACCTGACCAACCAAACAAACAAAAAACCCTTGTTCTTAATAACTAGCCTAATATCATACTAAAACCTTAAAAGATAAATCAATCTTTGCACTTATAGAGAGATCCCTCTCTGGATTCAGGAGGGCTAGATCCTAGAATCCCAAAGTGGTTTTGAATGTAGTCTCTGCAGCATTTAGTCTTGCCACTCTATTAAATTACAGAGGCCTAACAATATTGACTCGAGTACAGGAGGATGTAGATTTCGCTTCTTCACATATCAAAGGTGAGGAGGAAAAAAATTGGTGAACAATGGATCCCATCCTTTCTTCTTCCAATTTAAAATCAAGTCCATACCATTCCTAACTACAATTAAAACCAACAAAATGAAAATATGAATCACTTAAAGAGGAAATTGGTGTAGCGTATTCATAAAACATGTCAAGAGATAATGAATGGTGTGTTATTGGTGAAGAAGGAGAAGAATGTGTGAGGTCCTTATATTACTATTGTAGTCCCTTATTATTGTTAGTGTAGCCCAATTATTGTTATTTTTGTGCCCCTGTAGTCCCCATATTGTTATTATTGTGCCCCATAATAGCCCACTATTGTTATTTTTGCGCCCTTACATTATTATTTTTAGCTCGGCAAGGATTGTATTGTGACCCTATGGACTCCTCTATATAAAAAGGAGGTTTTGTCATTTGTATCATCCAATTATTGTTCATTTATGTAATATAAAGAAGGTTTCCCCCTTAAAGAGGCTGATTTCTAAGTCATTGATCTTTATTTTCTTCTTTTTTGTGAGATGGTTTCATAACATTTGGTATCAGAGCTTTGGATTCTAGGGTTTTGCTGCTTCAAACAGGCCATCGTGGGATTTTCACTATAATTTTTTTTCTACAAAGGTTCAAAAGCTTAAAACAAAACCCATTTGTGCTAAAATCTGAAGGAATGTCTTGGAAAAAATTCAGATCTTGGTTCACAACATTTTCGGAGATATGATCTGTGGAAGTTAGGGTTTTCGTAGGCTTCCGAATTTCATATCAAAGAGACGACCTTGGGAAAATCATCATAACTCTCTCTGTAAGAATCTTATTGGAATTATGTAATAGTTGGAAAAAAGTGCACATAATGTGGTTTCTTTTGTATCTTTTTCAGAGCAAAAGGAGGAAACAAGGACACGTGGCACGCCATACAAGTTTGCTCTATAGAACTAGCCCATAATTAGGACATTGTGGGCACTGGGAGATTGGGCATAACTTTGCCCTGAAGAATCCAAATCAGGTCGTACCTATGGCATTGGAAAGAAGATTCAGAGGGCTAATAAAATACCGAAGATAAAATCTTGGGGATTGTAAATTACAGAGATACATTAGTTTCAATATTGAGCTCCTCAAAAGAAATAAAAATGTGTAGTTTTTTTGAAAATTGCATAAGTATTGTTTGAAAAATCAATTTGAAGTGATTCCAAGGGCATATTGAATCATAGATATCAGTATTAGGTTCTAAAATTCCCCCTAAAAATAATTCAACACCCATTAATCCCTCAGGATGCTCAACTATGAACCATGAAGAGGAATAAATGCAACATGATATATCAAAATTACGAGACCAAGTGCAACAAATTTCACTCTCGCAAAGAGTAACAAAAAATGAAATGGAAGCTAAAATGGATGTTTGAAGAAAGGTGTGGAAGCTAATCTGGATGGCTTGAAGAATGGAATGGAAGATAATATGGATGAAATGGAAGCTAAGATCTATGGTATAGAAGGCAACATGGAAGATTTGAAGAAAGACACGGAAGGTTTGGCAAATTTTCTACAAGAAAAACTTTGTAATGGCGAAAAGGTAGTAGAAGAAAATCGTGATGAGAACAAAATAAATGTTAATCATGATTTTAGAGAATCTAATATTGCATTTAAGACCCCCCCATATTCCAAAGATAGATATGAGGAAGTTTGATGGCAAGGATCCGATAACATGGATACTACAAATGGAGCAATACTGTGAACTCCATTGTACCCAAAACACACAAACTTTATGCATTGCAACTTTATATTTAGAACAAAATCAGTTTGTATGGTATCAATGGCTTTATTATTGTAAATCAATCGTCACTTGGTTAATTTTTATGGAGGAAATGATAACACATTATGAGGATACAAAGAGAAACACATTCTTTAGCCAATTGATAAATCTCAAACAAAAGGGTTCAATGATGGAGCACATTGAGGACTTCCAAAAATTGAATATAAGGGTAGATAATATTCCAAAGGAACATAACATTGATGTCTTCATAGGGACTCTAAATGATAACATCCAACATGAGGTTTGTCTTTGGGAACTTGATACATTGGAGAAGGCATTCAGGTTGACAAGAAAAATTGAAAGAAAAATTATGGCGACAAGGAAGCCTACCACTCACAACTATAACAATGGAAGTGTTGCTACTCCTAGACTTCCACAACCTACAAGGTTGAAACCATAACAATTGGAAGGAAAAAGAGCTAAATTTCTTTTCTATAGTTGTGATAGAAAATACACTAAAGGTCATAAGTGTGCTGAGAAGAAATTATTTTACATAGATTGTGAAGAGGAGGAATACAAGGAACAAGAAACTTCAATGGAAGAGGATATACACTAGGAACCAACCCTAGAGGAAGAAGAAATAAATCCGACCATATCTGTAATGTATTGTTAGGAATTACCACTCCTCAAACTCTCAAGATAGAAGGAGATATCAATAAGAAAAATGTAATAATGCTTATTGATTCAGGTAGTACCCATAATTTTATTCATTGTAAGGTAGCTAAGGAATTGAACTGCTTCCTATACCCAGCGGTAGAGTGTCAAGTGATGGTGGAAAATACAGGAACAACAAATTGCTCTGGAAAGTGCCATTATATCAAGCTAACCATGGGAGAATATGTATTGAATAGACCAATGCTTTCCATTACAATGGGTGGTGTTGATGTTGTACTAGGAGTACAATGGTTACAATCTTTAGGGATGATAGATTTTAATTTTCAAGAAATTTTCTTGAATTTTTTTTCGAAAGGAAAGGAAGTTGAATTACAGGGTATCGTAGGGAAGTCGTGAAAGATAATAAGCTCTAATGTCATGGAAAATATTCTGAAGAAAGAACAACGAGGCGTAATTGCAAAATTATGTTCACTAGAAGTTCCAACATCAAAATCATTTAATTCTCCAGATCTCCAAAAAGTCTTAGACAATCATTCCAAGGTGTTTGAAACTCCCAAAGGACACCCACCTATTCATGATCATGATCATGTTATTCATTTGATTCCAGGATGTGTTCTTTCAAACATCAGGCCTTACAGATATCCTTATGTCCAAAAGCGCGAAATTGAACTTATGATTGTAGAAATGTTAGAGGATGGTATAATTCAACCTAGTCAAAGTTCTTTCTCCACTCCAGTAGTATCAGTCCACAAGAAGCACTACAAGGAAAAGACCCTCTAGCAGATTTTTTTTAGGAACCCTTTATAAAAATATCCTATATATCCATTTGTAGCGGAGGTTTCTATAGGAGGTTGGTGAGTGGAGGTTTTTGCAGATGTTTTTTGTCCAGTGCATTTAAAATCATAAACCACACTCGTGTGTTTAACTAGAAAAGCACTAGTTTGTACTACAAATTGGCACACCGAGACACTATTCTCTCTGTACAAACATGCCTGATGCATCTAATTACTATAGTGCACTAGTGCGCTACATAGATTCGGGCCTAGTGCATCATAAAAAGCCGCGCTAAATAGAAACATGCCCATTGCGCTTTGCAGAAACCGCTCGATGCGCTTCAAAAACCCATGCACCGGAACGGGGTTAAATAAAAAACAATTGTGGCAAAAAAATCTGCATTTTCACTTCTTCAGTGCTCTAGAGATCTCAAGCACCAGTGTGAATTTCCCTTGTGTGAGGCGCCCTTCCATCAGTGCTTCCATTGCACGCACTGCTGCCATCCATTGCATACCTTCTGGATTTTGAATTTTGGAAAACGGTGGGAAAATAAAGGTTTGCAAATTCTTCAACAAATATGCCTCCTCAACGCCCAAATGTACAGGTATTTTACTTGTTTCTCCATAATTAAATATTTTTAGTAGATTGGATTTCTAAAAAAAGGTAAAATTTACCCTAAAAAAAAAAAAAATCCTGTGCAGTGCACTCGAACCATTCAGCTTGCACCGATTCGCAGTGCTACCTATAAATTTATAGGTCACACCACGAACGGTGCTAATGAAAACCACACCAGTTCTGGTGTGATACTGAAAACGCACACCGTGTTTTTTAAAATAAAATAAATGGTGGTGCAGTCATTTAACCGCCCACACCGTTGACTATGTACCAGTGTTAGGAGGGTGGTGCCCTGACTAAATTTAAACAACCACACCATTGACCATGTACTGATGTTAGGAGGGCGGTGTGCTAACTAAACTGTCCACCCCGGAGCAAATAGTTTGGTCACCGCACCACCCTCCCGACACTGGTACATAGTCAACGGTGCAGTGATTAAAATGATTGCACTATTTATCGTGTAATGATGCCAGGAGGGTGGTGTGCTGACGAAACTATTTGCCCCAGGGAAAGTAGTTTTGTCAGCACACCGCCCTCCCGAACTTGTACATAGTCAACGGTGTGGTTGGTTAAACAACCGCACCATTGACATAATTATCTACCCCAAGATCGATAGTTTCATCAACGCACTGTAAGAGAAGGTACATTTCATGTTATGAAGTGCGCTGAAAAATTTCCAGGTGCACCGCAAACGGTGCGTGATAAAAATAGACACACTGGTATGGGTGCATGACTATTTTTTTTGGCGCAATGACAATTTTGTTTTTCAAAAAATTATATATATATATATATATATATATATATATATATTTGTAAATACATGTCTCATTTAATAAAAAAAATGTATTTACTATGTGAATCATTCAGCAACATCAAAGGAGATAAGAGAGAAAACAACAAGAACATATGGCAGACCAGTATAACGTGGTTCACCTGTGGGAGGCACGAGAGATGGAGAGACTTATGCACCCTTACCCTATTACGACAGCCACATAGTTGCTCCTAAGGGAGGTAGGCCTCCTCAAGTTCTATGAGGAGGCTACATCCTTAAAGGGCCATAATGGGTTATTGCAACAACTCATCTTCAGGTGGAATGCCCACCAATAGGCTTTCTGGGTTGGTCCTAACTAGTGGTACGCGCCCACTAAGGAGGACATATATTTTATTACTGGCCTATCTAGGAGAGGGCGGGATTTTCCCTCATTCCTAGAGGTCCCTATCGGTTATGCAGCAGGGAGTCAGTTAGTGTACTCCCAGAGATATATTAGCTCTGATATACTTTCTCCTACAGGTTTCCAGGCCTCTAGTGGTCAATTATGTATTGGCTCGTTTGGTGCAGAGGAGGTGAGGTGCCTCTCACTAATACTGTCAACCATTGCACACCATATGAGTGACGGGAAACACATTAGTTTCTTGCTTTTATTTTATGTTGATTCTTTATTACAAGCGCCACGACTTATGAGGTTGTTTGCGATTTTTTTGCGGTAGTTTTGTACAACATTAGATAGATTTTGTTCTTAAGCACAAGGGATGGTGAACTTCCATTTTGCTTCAAATTTATTTTGTTTATTTTTTGAGAGGTTTCCAGAGATAAGGCCTACTTTTGTTCGGAAGCCTCATAGGCTGATGTTGCACGTACGGATGGATATGTGGGGCCAGATGGTGCCCAAGAGGGGTGAGTTTGACTTTTCTGCCAGGATATCTCATGATGCACTGGAGTTGCTATCCAGTGTTGATGATCACGCCTTCATTCTGGTGCCATGTTCGTATGCTAGTTTAGATTGGTGAGGGTGTGCCAACATCCTCTTCATAGATGATGAGCTGCTGAATGAGAGAGGTAATATTAGTGTTTTCTTTGTTGAGATTCAACAAGATGATGAGCTTAGTGAAAAGAGTCGCCTTCACTAAGTGGGCTTGCAGGCTATTTTTGGCGCAAAGTCTATTTTTAGACTATGTCTATTTTTAGACATGTCGATCATATTCTATGAGTTGCAGGATGCTATTTGTGGATAGTTGGTCAAGTTGGAAAAATAGATGGACTTCTATTTTTAGACATATTGGGCGGAATCTATTTTTAGATTGCCAGTCTAAAAATAGATATGTCGAATATTATTAGCTCTTAATAATATTTGGACTATAAACATTATCTTATTCTCTTGGAGCACTTCAGTTAAGTGCACAGATGTGGCATAGGAGCTGACGGAAGGAATTACGCTATTCCTAAGGGTTAATTGGAGCTATTGCATGGATACTTCAGTTAGAACTCATGTGACAGAGTTTGGTGGAGTTGATTGAGAAAGTTAGTGGAGTTGTATTCAATTTAACTAATCTAAACATAGTTGAGCTATTTGTATTCAGTTTAAATAATTGATACAATTAGTGAGAGTGGTGTGAATTAATTATTAATTAATTCACTAATTATAAACTCATTAATCAACTAAAGAATGCATCAGTTAACTTCAGTGCATGGACAGTTTCAGTGGAGACCAGTGCAGGAATAGGTGAAAGAGAAGGTTAACTATCAGTTGTGACTATATTGTTGCTATTTGCAACACACAGATAGGTGGAGTAAGCCCATGAGGATTGCGCAGTTCAGGCCAGGTGGTTATCTATTTAATGAAGCCATCCCATAGCATTGAAAACGCAATAGAGGCTGGCTATCAAGTGGCAAAAGGTTGGAGCATGTGTTTTGCTAGATCTAGCTTGATAGTGTGTAGCAAGTGGAGGTAGTGCTGAGAGCTTGTGAGGAGCTTTGTACTATGATTGTTACATGATCTCCATGACATATAATATACAGATAGTTGGGGTTTTCAGCTTTAAGCTTTCCCATTAAATACTGTGTTCATATGTGTGATTGTTTGTGGTTTTAATGTATGCATGCAATTGATTTTATTTACGCATGTGATGATCAATGGTAGAAGAGATTTTGTATTATGCATGAAGCTAAAATAGTGTGTGATCAGGAGAATCTCGGTGAATAATATATCAGTTATTCAAATTTATACATTCTTTAAATTTATTCTAACACGTTCTTTAACTTGTTTTATTAAATTGTTTAATGAAATTGTCTAATTATTGTTGTGTACTTATCTTTATTTTGTAGATATTGGTTCATTTGTTGGCGATGAGATGCCACCACCACCAAATGATCCAGGTGTAGATCCAGCCGACGAGGATATGGGAGACGTAGAGGATGAGACTGGTGACATACCTAGTCCTTATGATCATGCACACATATCGGCGGGTGTGAGGCGTAGGCTTCACACTAGATTTAGGATGGAGTTGGGCGACCAACTCTGTTGACTCCTAGTGGCAGAGGGATTCATGTCGGTCACTATTAGAGAGATACAAGCTGAAGATAGGCTGACAACGATATGGAGAGGCATGCCCCATGATATGTCGACCCTAATGCGACATATCGTTGGAGCTATCAAATTAATAGTGCGGGCAAGGAGGGCGGTCGACGTAGGCATGGTGGAGATGTAGTATGTCAATAGTCGAGTAGTGTATCATCTAATGATTATGGTCAGGGGAGTTATAATCATTCAAATAGTAATCCACCTCCTCCTCCACCTCACATCGGAGATGATAAACCTGCATCATACAATAGTCATGATCATGAGCAGGCACTTGATCTTGAGGAGGGCGAAGGTCCATTTAAGGAGGTAGGCCATCGACTAAGCCAACCACAACACCATCCACAAATCAGCAAGCTGGACCATCCACGAGTCATCATGAGTAGGTAGTTGATCCTGATCAACATAAGGAACCTCCAGATTAGCAGGCACGTGATGATCGACATCTATCTGAGCATGTCGAGGCTGCACCATCGACTGAGCAGGCCTCGACTAGTACTACTATTGATGTACCACCAGCTGATATTTGACATTTATATGCATATTACAGTTATATATTTTTGACATTATATATATATAAACCTCGAATCCGAACGCACGTGATGATCGACATCTATACGAGCATGTCAAAGGCGCACCATCGTGACGAGGCCTCGGCTAGTACTAATATTGATGTATCACCAGATAGTTGACATTTATATGCATATTACGATTATATATATTTGACATTATATATATATATATATATATATATATATATATATATATATATATATATATATATAGTGCATGTATTTTATGTTCATGTTGATGTACTTAATTTACATGCTGGTGTTCATCATGATGTGTATATTGTTAGGTCATGTTAGATATATTCATTTATTGTGCTTGCAGATAGATGTGTATGTGATAACAACTTTTTGACATGAGATGTGTTTGTCCAACCCCTTAGCATTAGCCACGAGAGTACCAAAAGGATGGGCAGGCCTCATATTAAAATTTTATACCAAGTGGCAAGTACCAAATTAAATCGGGCCGAAAGGAGAAAAGGTGGTGAAGCACATACATATTAAATCCCATTGATAAACAATACCAAGCGGTGAAAGGTGGAATAATACGTGAACATCAAATAACTAAAGTAAAGGGGATGCGGCAATACATCAACAGATATATTAAAAAGAGCCGCGGATTATATAGGACTGCGTACGTAGTAAGTCCGAGGGGGTCGAGCTGCGGAGAAAGGAAAAGACCCATACCCCCGCGGACTTATGACACGCGTCATGGCAAGGCCTCGCAGCGGAAAAGGAATGGTAAGGATAGGCCACGGGAGGTGATCGCGTGGCAGAATAAAGATGGGCCCGCGCAGTTGAGAAAGGCAAGTGTTAGTCAGGCAAGGGGAAGTCATGCGCGGTAAAGATTGGACAGCATACGTGGATAAAGGGTAAGGTAAGTCCATTAGGTCAGCCGGTACTAAGACCCGTACCAGCTTTTAACCCGACACGAGGCGCTCACCTACACCTTGATATACCCAATCCCTACGTGCCACGTGTCTCAGTGTCAGTTTCCTTACGACACTTGCCTTCTGTCAGCTTACTTATTCACCTTTTTAACCCAATCAGTCCACCCCGAGGGTAATAAACTCCCGTATTTCTCTCTGGTAAATTGTCACAGGTAGTTTTCTACGGCGAATACCGAGTGGGGAAGAACGCCGGGTATATCCAAGTCACTGTCACGGCTCCCCTCGTCGCTTTCCCGAGCATTTTCACCCTCTTCAGGTATTCCATTCTCCGTTTTCCCTCTTTTCCTGTTTTTCTCTTTTAGAAATTGTTGACTGTCCGCCATGGGAAGAGGGTCGCCCAAGAAAAGTGAACCTGAAACTCCCCAACTCCGCGAGTCCAGAAACCCCCCTGGTTTTGAACCCCTCTGCGACCTACAGTCGGGTATCTGCGACCCGAAATATCCTTTTGACCTACGCAGTATCAAGCCCCTGCTTTTTAGTCGCCACTGCAAAGATGCCGACCGTTTCCGAGTTATCGCGTCTGGTTTCTATCATCATATCACCCCCCAGGTCCATTCCTGTGTCGATTTTATCATTTGGCTCAGAGACTCTTATGATGCACATCGGGACGCCTTCGTTTCCCCTCAAGGGAACGTGATCTTTTCCCTTTCCCCCGATGTCATTAAGCAGGCCATCCGTTTCCCTTCCAGTGATACATACTTCAGCTTCAAAGATGAAACCTTGCTCGCTCAGTTCAATAAGCAGTCAAGAGAATCCCGCCGTGCCTTCATATCCTCCATAACTATTGACCAGGCAACTGCCCTGCCTACTTTGGAGCCTTTTTCACTGAGTTTGTTTGCCGAAGAAGTCCGACCTGTTCTGTCTCTTATCGCCGGCCTTCTGGGGGTAGGAAGCCCAGAGGACATCTCTTCAGTATGCATTCGCTTTTTGTGGCTTATGACACAAAATGGGGTTATATTGGATATTCCAGGCTTCCTCTCCTTGACCATCCTGGCCCAATTTCAGGGGCTTGCCCAAGCCCGAAAGTTTCGCTTCTGCTCCTTGGTGTTCTACCTCTTCTTGTTCCAGCATGCTGATAAATTCAGCCACTTGGGGTTAGATAGGATCTACTCTGAGAACTCCCAGCCCAGACCAGTCTTCGACTGGAATTACTCTGTCCGCCATTTACCTAGGGGAGAAGGTTATGCCCGCTTCGTGAACACCTTCATGTCTATTGCTTACACTATCATTCACGACACGCCTTCCCCTAGAGTCTTCCCCGAGATGAAACGTTGGTTGCAGGCTGGGAAATACCAATGTACTGGTGATTGGTTCCTATCTGAAGACTATACGGAAATTCGGGTCTACGGAGCCAAAGTTGCCCCATACCGGCTACCAGCTTTCCCCGTCCGATGAGTCTACGCCCTCGAGTACATCCGGCAAGCCCTCAAAGCCGACCAGCTCCATTTTGTTCCTGCTAAGAAAGGCTACATCTTAAAGCTTCCTGTCCAAATCGGCCCTTTTGTGGTAAACTCTAGATATGCCCTCCCAATTGCTGAAAAAATGTTGCAGAACATGGACCTGAGGTTGGGGGAAAGCTGGGCCTATGACCCACGGGAGATTATTTCAAATAAAAGAAAACGAAACAGGTCTGCGCCCTACATTCATGAGTCCAAGCCATTTCTGGAGTGGAGGGCTAACATTGAAGTTTGGCCTACGTTTTCGCAGATGGAGACAGACTCGTCTGCTACAGGAGGAGAGGAAGAAGTGAACAAGGGCACAGATGAGCAAGAGGTCGGTACTTCAGGAGCAGCGCCACCACCCAAGAGACAAAAGGTGGTCACTAGCGAAGCATAAGTCATCGGAGAAGGGATAATACTGGAGCCCTTCATGAAATTCGGTGAATTCGATAAGGGCAAGGCGGGTATAACAGTGTTGAGGGACAGTGTCGCCTCCTCCGACTACACCGAAGTCACGCAAGCCATCGCCGAACCCTCTTCAGCCAGGACGAGTGAAAGGGAGCGGACAAATAAAACTGTTCGAGACAAATACAGAGCCGAGTTAGGGGAATTCGTTGAAAAGTACCATACCAGGGTCTCCGCGTCTGTTAATGCAGACACCGAGAGCCTAGTACTATCTATGACAGAGGCCATCCTGGACCCAAATTTGGATGTTCCGAGTTATAAGGTGCTAGAACTGGCTATTGATATGAAGAAGGTGCCGGTACAAGATATGACTGACCTGTTCCAAACAGTATGTGACATGATGAAGGATAAGCTATCACAGATTACCCTCGCCTTGAGGAAAACAGAACAGAAATATGATAATCTGAGGGATTCTTATGCAGCAGAGCAGAGTGCTTGTCGTGCCAACGCACATCAGGTGCGCGTTCTCCAGGACCAAATTAGAAATTCAGATGAAGGAGGGAAGGGTTCACAAGCAGCCCTTATAGCTAAGTTACAGAAAGATATCAGAGCTGCTAGAAAACTGGCTCGTATACCGGGTTCACATCCTGTACAGACTGAGGAGTTGGTGCGGGTAGAGGAAGAGAAAAATGAGTTGTCTGCTAGACCTTCCAGGGAAAGAGAAGAAAAAGAAAGGATGGCTAAGAGGATTGACGAGTTAGAAGGCAGAGCCGCGGAGCTACAGACCCGATGGGACACACACAGTTGCCATGCAGCCGAAACATCAAGCGGAACTTGTTCAGCGACAGCACAATTATCCACAGCTATGGCTGAGATAGAAGTGTTGGAGAAGCAAACATCTACTGCCAAGAAAAAGGTCGCAGAATTGGAGGGCGCCCTGGCTGAAAAGGCCAGAACAATTGAAGGACTACAAAGAGAAGTTGAGGAAGGAAAAAGGGTCACGACTGAGCAACAACAAACCATTGCCGAGTTGAAGAGTAGAGCGAAGGGAAATCTCACCCTGCTCGAGGCCATAAGCTTGATCTGGTCGGATATAATCATGGCAGTAACCGAGCAGTGGGATTTTCTGACGATGATAGGAGAACTCAAGTCCACCCTTCCTTATCTAAATAGAAGGTTGCAGGAGGCGGGGGGTAATCTGTCTAATAGAGCTCGACACGCCGGAAATTACATATCTTTTCTTTATACACTAAGGGCGAATGACGTGGGAAAACATGGCATTCCCAGTCGATTTATGGAAATCAACGAGTGTCAGAAAATCATTGATAAAGAGGAAGCTCGAGTATCAGCTTCAAGGGTTCTCCAACAGGTGGCTGGAATTGTGGAACAGTTCGACAAGGTGTGGGACGAGATCATCACAACCGGCCTTCCTTCTTGTTGGGAACCAAACGCCCCTGCCGTTCTCATGCTCCCCGATCAATACACAGCACTTCTAGAAGCGGAAAGGGATTGGTCCGACCTTCAAATGGGGAAAGCAACTCAGCTCAAGGCCACTACCATCGTCACAATCCTCAAGAAGGAGTTTAGTCTCCTCCATATGATCAGATATCGGCTCCCAACTAATGAAAACATTCACACTCTTGGCGAAGCATTCGTCAGAGTGGAGAAGCTTTCAGCGATGCCAGAACCGAACGCTGAGAGCCAGCAGAGACTGACTCAGTTCCGGAGTCAGCATGCTAGTTCCTCTGCCAGCGTGCCTCCTCCAGCATCCACAACGGCCTCAACTCAGCAGCACTCATGACATTTCAGTTTACTCATGACATGGCCTAAACGGCCTTTTTACTTTCATCCAATTATGTTTTTCAAATTTCCGAGTGGGTTGTTTCTCCCCCACTCTTGCATTTTTACTTTTACATCAAACATTGGTCTAAGTTTTTGTTTTAAGATTGGCCCGGGGCCTGTTATGCATGATGGGAGGACTGTTTCCCCATCATGAAATTTTGTTGTTTTGATAATGACTTGTAACAAATTTTGTTCATGCGAAGAAGATATTTCCCCGAAATATCTTCTCGCTGAAAGGCAAAGGAATCCTATATAAGACAGAGAAAAGAAGAAACAAGGGTTCCAATTCTTCAGAAGAAATTGATTGTGTAAGGATTTCCTGTGTGTATGTTTTGTGAAGACTCAGATACTAATGTGAAGAGCCCGTTGGGTCTCAATGATAAGGAGCTTCATTTTAATAAGGATTCCGGACTTGGTTTTATGGTAGTGTGTGTCTCTCTCTGGTTCATTGCAATGTTGTGTTCAACTCATTTACATTCATGTCTCTAGTATTACATCCTGGAATGCGAGTGTCCCTTGTTTTTGATATAAATTTATCTCACTGATACTTATATCATTAGCGTCTTGGTACTTTAAATGGCTCAGGAGTAATGCATTGTTTCGTTTTCAATTCACGCGTATTTCTGGTATATTGGTTGTATTGAAATGCTATTGACGAGAGTTCTTAGTATGTATGGATTCTTAGCTATTTAAGCCCATCATATGCTATGAAGTTCTTCTTAGTATCGTCTTCTTGACAGTTGATATCTCCTTCTTGCTATACATCTCTGCAGCCGTCTTTGTATATACCTTTTCTGCCATATATCATGAATCCGGCCCTGTTTACGGTGAACTGTCTTAAAATTTTATGATGCATCAGTATTTGAGTGTAGCATTACATTCGTTCAGTATTAATCTTAATGCTTCAAACTATCATAAGTTTTGGTCCCACTCTAGTGTCATTCTCCGTTCTAAAGAAGTAGTGTGAGAGCTCTGCCATGTTAAAGTGCTAAACACTGTTTTTAATCCTCTGCTCTCTACACCTTATAAGAATGTCCTGAAACCTTTGGTCTATAACAACTCTGGGGCTGTCTCTAGGAGTGACAACAATATGTATATTTGATGTTTGTGTTGTGATGATGTTATACAATGCTTGTGTTTTGTTAGATGATCATGATCACAATAATTACATGATGTTAGCGAATTTGGTCGAATATGATGTTTGTATGATGGTTATCATGATGGTCATTTTATTTTTAATATTGAATCATAATATTTATTAAATATTATGTCGTGATTGTAATTGAAATTTTAATTTTAATAGTATATAATGGCAATTGTATTCTAATTGTAATTTTAATTGTAATTGTATATATGTAAAAAAATTGTGAAGTTACACTTACTAGGCTCTTTAAAAGTGTAATTGTAATTGTAATTGTATGTAAAATATTTGTAAAATTTTAATTGTATTAATGTGAAATTATTGTAATTGTAATTGTATTGTAAGTGTAAAATTGTAATTGTAGTTGTATTTATAGTCATGTCCTTAAAAATTTTAAATTTGTAAAATTTTGTAAAATTAGACATTAATTGTCAATTTTGAACCATAACTACCGTAAGTAAAATGTATACTATAAATATTATTAAATTTCTATAATTGTAAAATTGTAAATTTGTATGAATATAAATAATTGTAAAATAATAAATCTAGAATAATATATAGATTTTTGTAACATAATAAAGTTTAGAAAAATAATGCAAATACATTCATGTACTTTAGAATTATCATTATTTTATTATGATCTTACATACAAAAAAATGAACTTTACACAATACTTCATTGTTTTCGAGTTCAACATAATTGCAAAGTATCAAGTGAAATGATTTTAGCATTAACACAATGCAAATTACAAATTAATTCAAAATACATATTATAATGTTTCGAAAAAAAAGAGTCTTAGTTATAAGGTAATTGAGTCTTGTTTATAAAAACCCATCTTAAAAAGTATAAATGACGAAATAACACATGTACCATATCACTCTCGGTTCTCATGATCACCCTGATTACCTTCCAGCTTGCTTGGCATGATATCTCAAAAATATGTTTTGTTCTAGGGTCATGTCTCAATACGAACCAAAAATCCCTATCCTACACATCTAGATAAAAAAACACATGGTTGTAGTGTTTGGGGAAAACATAGGGCTCCTTAGCTTCATCCCACATCTTTCTAGAGTTGATACATATCAACCCACTATCGCGATCTTCCTTTATAGTATTCCGATCAGAGGTGTCCCACCACTTGCACCTAAAAATAACACATTGGAAAGAAGAGGTTGGAGGTGTCAAGGAGGTTGTAGAAATGAAAAATCATCTTTTTCTCATTCTTGTACCTTGGTTTAAGATATGGCTCATAATAATAATGACTGAGATTTCTTGTTTTAAGCCATATTTCCCCTACATTTGGGATCCCTGTAGTAGCTGCAATAATGTCAGTGGACATAGTCAAATTGATCTCAACAAGGGTGACCTATTTTTCATGAAGGTTATAGATGATAAATCTTGTAAACATAGGGTGGTACTAGATTCTGTGCACTTTTTCACAAAAATCGAAACAACCTACATGCTTAAAGCATGACATAGTGAGGGGAGATTCCATAAGCTCTCTAGTAGTTATTGGTTCATGTCTGATGACTTTCCCTCCCTTGTTATATGGCTTTCTCTCCTGTCTCTCTTCCTCACTAGAACTTATGTTCTCCTCTTCAGCCATGATTGGTGTCAAAAACCCTAGGGATGATGGAATGAAATGGAGGAATATGAGGTGAAGGGGAGTGTTGGGAAATGAAGGAAATGGGAATGTGAAGGGAGCCTAGGTAAGTGAAAACCCTAGGAATTAGGGCTAGTAGGGATGAGTTTGTTTAGGGAATGGGGATAAGGAAAAAGGAGAATACTTTTAGGGATGTGAGGGGAAGTGTATAACAGTTTTGGAATTAGGTTTAGGGAGTGAATTAGGTTTTAATAATTAATAGAATTTTCTTTCTTTATAAATAGATTTTGAATTGACTTGAAGCAAAATAACACATCAAAGAGATGATAATTATTTCACTTACTGGCAATGGAAGCTTGAAGACTCTTTTTACAAAGATTTGGCATCAATTTGTGAAGTAGCAAGCTGGAAAAGGTTTTTTGGCACTTCCTGGGTAAAAACACACCAACCTAGCTAAATGTGTAGCAACTCTATAGAACGTGCAACGTCGTTGTAATTTTCATTGAGATTTTTCCCAAACGCGTAGCATCCAAGTGAACGAGCCCTTTGTGTGCAGCACCTTTTTTCATACCACATTTGGAGGCCTTCCCGATGTCCAATTTGGGACCAGGATAGCTCGTTGGAAATATTATTCCGTCTACTTTCCATATATACCTTATGTTTTAAGATTGGATTTGATTATCCTTTTAAAAGGTTGATTTTTCCAAGACTGGTCAAAAAGTGAAGAATGAGGGTGCAGAAATGAAGAGTGTTATTGCAAGCAACATTTGGAGGCCTTCCTCAACTCCAAATTGAGCTCATGATATCTCATTGGAAATATCTCTCTGTAGTTCGAAACACCCCAACTCTCCTCTGACACTTGTATTTTTAACATTTCTCTAAAAAAATTACACCTATGTAAAACCTGAATGAGGGGTTTCTTCCTTTTTCTATTATGGATAGAAACCTCTCTCACTTTTGTCAAATTCATCTTTCTTTTATCAGAAACACCGTTTGAAGAAAACCTGACCCTATGTGTGGTGAATGATTTGACCCTTGGAATGATTTCTTAAAAAATGATGGAGACACGATCTTATGAGTTTGAATGGCCTTATACTTACTAATATGACCTACCTTATTCATCCTCTGCTTAAATGTCTCTATTTCCATAGGAAACCCTAGCTCAATGGGAGAGGAAATTATGGTTTAGTGCTTGTGAACCATGATGATTTGGGGAAAAATGGTTAAAAAACGAAGTGATTTCAATGATAATGATGGAGATGAGATGAAATAAGAATAAAATAAGGTGGGATGGGTTGGATTTAAATACCAACGCTAACATCAGCTCCAGCTGCGGATGGTAGCTCCTTGGAGGTGCCAAGAACCACAAATCTCTGAATTTGTAGATCAATGCCTTATCCATTGGGAAATGGAGTCAAAATCTGTAAAATGAAACTAAAAACACATTGGAAACTTCAACCCACACTAACAGATCATCAAGGCCTTAGGTCCTTCACCTCGGGCTTCAAACCTTGATGAATTTTGATAACACTTGCTAAAAATAAAATAAAATCAAACTAAAATGATACCAACCTACTCTAATCTTCTGCACAATTGCTGATTAGGTGAAATGATCCTTCCAGTGTAACCAATCTAGGAGATGGCTACTTACTGAAGTTCTACTCTCACTTTCCTCAAGCAAGCATAATTATGTACATGTAGGAAAATCACAATAAAAACTAAAACAAAGACTTATGCTGACAAACAAAAAACATTCATCTTCTCCAATGCTTGCAAAAGACTACCGAAAATATCTTGAAAATCCTGAAGCATTACCTTGTCTTGAGAGCCAACAACAAAAATACAAGTACTCCATTCGTTTTGATCTAAAAGAACACTTGGTTGTTGATCGATAGGAAGGCATAGGAAAGTATAACCTTCTGCTATCCCAGTGTTGGTTGTAGATTCCTCAAGTGTGAGAGATTCTGACTCAATCTCTGGAATACTGTCTCTCTTAGGCTCATATTCCTCAAATTCATATTCTAAGTCTTCCTTAAATAAGAAACATCCTTTAAGATTAACAAACATGATCGTGTTAGGAAAAATACGCGAGAGGGGGGGGGGGGGGGGGTGAATCAGTATTTAGAGCTAATTGAAATTTTTTTACTTTTTGTTTCTCTTAAACCCATATGTTACTTTACTGAACCCAACTCGCATATAAATGTGGATATCCTTAAGAAAACTTGCATATGTCCAGAGATCTTATTATACGTTTAATTCTTTACTTAGATCATTGCATCATTCATTCATCAGATGTTTAGTAAGCAGTAAGCATGTGCAGTAATAGCAGAATAAACCATCACACATAAGCAACACACATGAACACGAGTATTTAAGGTGGAAACCCAATTTGGGAGAAAACCACCGCTGCTGTCATCAATGTCTTCAATATTTATTATAAAGAAAACTTCTTACAATTTTGTATTGGTGCAGACTCATACCAACATGTAGACACCCACCTGCAGAAAGGCTACAACCTTCTCTCATTCTCCAGCCATTACTGGAAGGGAGCTCCAACCCCCTGATTTTAACACCAGCTTCTACTGGTAGGATACTTCCACTTTCATACAGAAGGCTTCAACCCTCAGATCCACCAGATTTCTTCAATTTCTTCATCAGACTTCCGTCAGGTCTTCATCATTTCTTTTGCCGATCATCGTAGAGATTCATCATTTCTAGATCATATCCATAGGTGCATCATATATGCAGATATCTCTTAAAGAGATTTATTTATTAACAACCCTTCCACATACACCCCAT